>OVBA01007161.1:0-15264 GCA_900406435.1 Lepidium aucheri
TGATATGTGAATGTATTTTGTGTGTTACAATCTGTGTTATTTTGTGTTTAAATATTTCTTGTTGTTGTGATATGTGAATGTAACTCGACATGAATCTATGGGAATGTTACAATCTGTGTTATTTTGTGTTTAAGTATTTTGTGTGTTGTGATATGTGAATGTAACTCAACATGAATTTGTGGGAATGTTACAATCTGTTTTTGCTTTGATTGTGTTTTATGATTGGCTACAGATTATGTTTTTGATTAATATGTTACAGATTGGCTACATATTGATTAATATGTTACATATTGGCTACAGATTGATGCAACAAATGTTGCTTTTTTGAAGAGAAAAGAAGATGACAAGGAATACAATTCTCCATGGAATAAAGACACAAGGCACCAGATTCTTTTTTGTGCAATATCAACTACTTGTAATATTCTTAATGTTTAAACTACATGTAAAATTCTCAATATCAACTACTTGTCTATTTAGTTGTCTATATAAACATATGCAATACTCTTCTCACATTATACCTTCAAGAACAATTGTAGTTTTTTCTCTAAAAACACTTTCATTTCCTAATTTTACTCCTTTTTATCATATATAATAACATCATCTTCGCATAACAATATTGATGACATAATAGATGAAAAATTTGATACATTTTTCGATCAAAGGTTCGAAAATCTTATCATTGGTCGTGGCAATCGTCAAGAAAGATAAAAAAACAATCTTACATTGAAAGAAATCGTGAAGAAGGACATAACCATTTGTGGAACGATTATTTCCAAGAAAATGCAACAAATCCCATTATATATTTTGACGCCGTTTAAGAATGAACAAACAGTTGTTCATGCGTATTTTTGATCAACTTTCCAATGAAGTTCTATGTTTTCAACAACGTCGAGACGCTACTGGAAGGTTTGGCTTATCAGCACTACAAAAGTGTACAGCAGCAATTCGTATGATGTCATATGGTTGCGCAGCTGATGCTGTTAACGAATACATCCGGCTTGGTGAAAGCACTGCAATTTCATGCTTAGAACATCTTGTTGAAGGTATTATAAATTTGTTCGGAAATGAGTATCTAAGAAGACCCACACCCGAGGATCTTCAACGACTACTTGATATTAAAGAGATACACAGATTTCCCGGGATGATAGGCAGCATCGATTGTATGCATTGGAAATGGAAGAATTGCCCCACCACTTGGAAAAGGCAATATACATGTGGATCTGGAAAACCAATAATCGTTTTAGAGGTTGTAGTTTTACAAGATCTTTGGATATGGCACGCATTTTTTGGACCACCAGGTACCCTGAACGATATCAATGTTCTTGATCGCTCACTAGTTTTTGATGATATATTACAAGGTCGAGCTCCAAGAGTAAATTACTATGTCAATGGACACGAGTAACATTTAGCTTACTATCTCACAGATGGAATCTACCCTAAATGGGCGACATTTATCCAACTATTCCAATTCCACAAGGTCCAAAAGCATCATTATTTGCTACTTATCAAGAAGCTGCTCGTAAAGATGTCGAGCGTGCTTTTGGAGTTATGCAAGCTCGATTTGCCATTGTTAAAAATCCAGCTCTTATTTGGGATAAGGTAAAAATAGGCAAAATTATGCGAGCATGTGTAATACTTCACAATATGATAGTGGAAGACGAACGAGATCGGTACACTCAGTTTGATGAATCTGATTTCGTCCAAGTATAAGCAAACGTAACTTCACAAATCGATTTAACGTATTCTACAGATATGCCTACAAATCTTGGAAATATGATAGGAATTCGCAATCAAGTACGTGATCGAACAATTCACCAACAATTGAAAACTGATTTGGTTGAACATATATGGCAAAAATTTGGCCAAATTCAAACTATAACTAATCATTCTATAATTTCATATTTTATATTTACTATGTTTTAATTTTGAAGTTTGAATGATAATTACGTTTTTTTTATAAAGTATATGTTTATTAATCTTGAAATTACATTTTAAAAAAATTTAAGAACCCCATATTGGGGTTCTACTGTTGGAGACTCCAAAATCTATTTACTCCCAACATAATTCTTAACTTTACACAACTCAATATTTGAAATTAAAATAATGTTAGAATCCATTAAGGGGTTCTTAACCTTGGAGGTGCTCTTAGACTACGCGGAAAAAACCTTATTTTTTTTAGTTCAACTTGGAAAACAAAGCTATTATTATTTTATTTTTTATCAATATAATAAAGCTATTATAAAAGAAATTTTATGTGTGAAAATATAATTTAGGCAAATTGTTTTCAAATAATTTCAGCCTAATTGATTGTAAGTAAAATACATATTGCTGCAAAAGTTGACAAAAAGGGTACTTGATGATATTTAAGTTGGATTTTTACCAAAAATTAAAAGTAACTAGATATAATAGCGATTTTCTTATGTATTGTTTGTTTTACCTTTTTTTAATTTAAAACTAGACACATATGTCCGTTTAAAGCTCATAAGTTTATGTGCATGTTCTATTTCACTTTTTCCCTTAACCAAATGTATAAAATATTCTGCAAATTTCATAACTTTTATTACGTTCACGACAAAAATAAGACATTATAAATATGCTATCAATTTTAAAATAGTACACAATATTATTCATATTATTAACGAATCTGCAAACTGAAAAACCGCACTTTATGAATTTTTTCCTGTCAACACTTTTAAACATTTATAAGATTTTATTATACCAGCTCTTTCTTTTGTCAGTAATTGGATCGACAAGACCCAATCCATAGCCCAAAATTCACCCCTAAAATCCTTTTTTAAAGCTACCATAATGCAGTGGGTAGAAATCGAAACCTGATACCAAGTCATTAGCTTGGTCATCCTAACCATCATACTAAGAGCTACTCGGCAAGATCTCCGATAAAAGAAATCAATTTATAAGTTATCTTATAAAACCTTATAAAAATCAATTTATAAGTTATCTTATAAAATATTATAAAAAATCAATCTATAAGTTATCTCATAAAATTTAAAAGAACCCAAGGAAAGCTAAGCTTAAGTTTTCGTAAACGAACGATAGTTTTCGTATTAAATTCTTGAATGTTGAGTATTTAATTTAATTTTTGTTTTTTTTGATTTTATACAGTTTTATAAGGTATTTTATAAATCTTTATAAACAAACTAATGAGACTAATTGTAATTGGCATTTAGTCCAGTGGCTGGTGGTAAGTCCACTATAGGCAGGCGCACATGCACCACCAGGGATCGAATCCAACCACCTACCAATATTGGCTAATAGGCCGGCCATTGTTGCCCAATATTAATATTGTTGTTGACAAAAAAAACTAATGACACTAATTTCGTAAAACTAAACCTTACTCCCCTCTTACTTGGTGTAACACAATGGAAAGCTAAACTTAATTTTAAACTAAAGATAGTTTTTATATTAAACCTTGAATGTTGAGTATTTGATTTGATTTGTTTTTTTCTTTTGGTTTTATATATATAATTTTATAAGGTATCTTATAAATTTTTATAAACAAGCTAGTGAGACCAATTTCATAGAAATAAACCCTACTGCCCTCTTACTTGAAGGAACACAAGAAAAAGTTAAACTTAATTTTTCGTAAACTAAAGATAGTTTTCGTATTAAACCCCTAAATATTGAGTATTTGATTTGATTTGTTATTTTTCTTTTGGTTTTATACAATTTTATAAGGTATCATATAAATCTTTATAAACAAACTAGTGAGAGCAATATCATAAAACTAAATCCTACTGCCTTCTTACTTGATGGAACCCAAGGGAAAGCTTAACTTAATTTTTCGTAAATTAAAGATAAGTTTTGTATTGAACCCCTAAATGTTGACTATTTGATTGATTTGTTATTATTCTTTTTGTTTTGTATAATTTCATAAGGTATCTTATAAATCATTATAAACAACCTAGTGAGACCAATTTCATAAAACTAAGCCCTACTCTCCTCCTACTCGAGGGAACTCAAGGGAAAGCTAAAATTAATTTTTTGTAAACTAAAAATAGTTTTTCTATTAAACCCCTAAATGTTGAGCATTTGATTTGATTTGCTGATTTTGTTTTGTTTTTATACAATTTTATAAGGTATCTTACAAATCTTTATAAACAAACTAGTGAGACCAATTTCATAAAACTAAACTACACTCCCCTCTTACTTGAAGAAATCCAATGAAAGTGAAACTTAATATTTTGTAAGCTAAAGAGAGTTTTCATATTAAACTCTTGAATGTTGAGTATATGATTTGATTTGTTGTTTTTCTTTTGGTTTTATACAATTTTATAAGGTATCTTATAAATCTTTATAAACAAACTAGTGAGACCACTTTCATAAAACTAAACCTTACTCTCTTCTTACTTGAGGGAACCCTATGAAAAGTTAAATTTAATTTTTCGTAAACTAAAGAGAGGTTTCATATTAAATCCCTGAATATTGAGTATTAAATTTGATTTGATGTTTTTCTTTTTGTTTTTATACAATTCTATAAAGTATCTTATAAAGCTAAATAAACAAAATAGTTAGACCAATTCCATAAAACTAAACCCTACTGCCCTCTTACTCGAGGGAACCCGAGGGAAAACTAAACATAATTTTTTGTAAACTTAAGATAGTTTTCTTATTAAACATCTGAATGTTAAGTATTTGATTTGATTTTTGTTTTTCTTTAGGTTTTATACAATTCTATAAGGTGTCTTATAAATTTTTATAAATAAACTAGTGAGACAAATTTCATAAAACTAAACCCTACTATTGTCTTACTTGTGGGAGCCCAAGGGAAAATTGAACCTAATTTTTCGTAAACTAAAGATAGTTTTCATATTAAACCTCAGAATGTTGAGTATTGGATTTGATTTGTTGTTTTTCTTTTGGTTGTATACAATTTTATTAGGTATCTTATAAATCTTTATAAACAAACTAATAAAACCAGTTTCATAAAATTAAACCTTACTGCCCTCTTACTTTAGGGAACCCAAGGGAAAGTTAAATTTAATTTCTTATAAATTAAAGATAGTTTTCGCATTAAACCCCCGAAAATTGAGCATTTGATTTGATTTGTTGTTTTTCTTTTGGTTTTATACAATTTCATAAGGTACCTTATAAATCTTTATAAACAAATTAGTGAGACCAATTTCGTTAAAATAAACTCTACTACCCTCTTACTTGAGGGAATCCAATGGAAAACTAAACTTAATTTTTTGTAAACTAAATACAATTTCGTATTGAACTCCCTGAATGTTAAGTATTTGATTGATTTGTTATTTTTTTAATACAATTTTATAATGTAACTTATAAATCTTTATCAAAAGTTATAAAAGGCGCAGAGAAGTGTTTTTTGTGCTCTCGATGCGATCACCGACAATCCTCTCGATGGTTTCTCCTGCCAACAATCCTCCGGCGATTCGCCACAAGCTTTCTCAGCTACATTTCTTATTTTGACCTCTTTTCTTCTTTTTCATTTTTGGTTATCTACCATTTTAATTCACTTTGTCAAGCTTCGACTTCTTCTGGAAGATCCACCTTAGATCCTCCACATCGAACAATTTCTAGTTAGTTCCCCTCAACTTCCATGAAGAAGGTGTTTTGTATCCCGTCTTGTGCAAGATCTGATAGCTCCAAGCCATAAAGGCCTTTTCCCAGAAGTAATTATGGAGCAGCTTCTAATCGATAAAATGAAGTTGATGGGCATTGAGGAGGACCATATGATCGAATTACCACCTTCAGGCACCTACACTAATGCGCCGGCTGACAACCTCACAATTATAGGTAAGCTCCTCTACCCAAACTCTCAGAACATTGCTAGATTAATGATGGGTATGCCTAGAATGTGGAGATTGTAGAACAAAATTAATAGAACTGTTCTTGGAAAAGATACTTTCCAATTCCGATTTCAATCGGAAAAGGATCTAGAGGAAGTTCTGAAATTTAGTTTCTGGAATTTTTAAAAATGGGGCTTTACTCTAACGAGACTAGATTCAAACTTTTCTGAGGATAATCTTACAACAATACCCATGTGGATAAGGATTTCTGATATCCCACCTAAGTTCTTTACTCTAGACCTCTATCAAGCTATTGCTAACTCCCTGGGTGACGTCCTTGAAGTGGATTTCAATCCTAATAAGACTTACCTTCTCCCATATGTTAGAGGTTAAATCCTTTTCAACACTGCCAACCATATTCGAAGCTCTAGATCTTTCAATCTCCCTTTGGATGATACAATCACGGTGAAGATGGAATTGGAGAGAGTTCAAAATTTCTGCAAAATATGCAGAAAATTAACCCACAGTGAAGGTAAATATTCGACTAAAGATACTCTTAGACCACACCTAAACCTTGAGAAATCGCCTGATCCAGGAATCACTTCTGCTGTTAGATCAGGTGACAATCCTTCAAGATGTCTCAAAGCCCTCTTTCCTGTTCACAACCTGAGCAATATCCCCCCCCCATTGTGAATCCCCTTTCCTCTCAACCCGTGCCTTCACCCAACTGCGCTGAAAAGGAAGGAACAACTTACTGTGAGCTTGGAGCAACATCTCATAGGAACCTCAATAATACTCATCATAGCCACAAGAGGACCTTTTCACACGAGTCTGAAAGGGAGAAGATAAGCAAAGGATCGGAATTTGCTAGTGACTATATGTTAGAAAATCAAACCAATGAACCAAAGGAAGCTCCACCAACTTGGTCAGTAACTACTGACGTTAATCCATCCAGTACTAGATTATTTAAACGGTACTCTTCCAAAAAGATGCAGAGACTCGAAGGAAATTATACAATGGAACCTCAATTGGAACCAAACTGCTCTCAAATAGGATTGGTGGCTCTCCTGAAGCCACCCAAAGCCCAATGAGTATTCTAAGTTGGAATTGTCAAGGAGTGGGGAGCACCTTGACAGTTCGACGCCTCAAGGAAATAGCAAACAGCTATTTCCGGACATAATGTTCCTCATAGAAACAAAAAATGAGAAACAACATATGCAGGCGATCCAGAAATGGAGTGGTTACGAGCACCTATTCACTATTGAACCCAGAGGACTGAGTGGCGGGTTGGCTCTCTATTGGAAAGACCATGTTCAGTTTCAGGTACTAGGTAGTAGTAATAATTACATTGATTGCACCTTCTTGGTGGGCTCAATCTCTGTTGTTGCTACCTTCGTGTATGGTCACCCTGTTACTCACCATAGACTTGGGATTTGGGCCAACATTCAGAACTTTGGAGCTAGTAGGACTCAGCCGTGGATTATTACAGGTGACTTCAACGAGTTATATTCTAACAATGATAAACTTGGAGGTCCTCTTAGACCTAAGAGCTCCTTCTCTAACTTCCGCTCTTTCTTGAGTATCTGTAGCCTTAGGGAAACCCACAGTTCTGGCCCCCACTATTCCTGGACGGGAACTAGAGGCTATGAATGGATTCAATGCAGACTGACAGATGTTATGGCAACTCTGAGTGGATTCAAAACTTCTCTAGAACCACCACAAACTACATGCCTATCCTCGGTTCAGATCATAGGCCCCTTTACACCACTATCATGGCTGAAAACTCATCATATAAGTCTCGATTCTACTTCGAAAGGAGATGGTTGACTAAGAATGGTTTCAAGGATCTCATGCAAAAGACATGGTCAACAGCCACATCCAACCCTGGGAACACTTTATTTGACTGCATTGCAGAATGTAGGAAGGAAATCTCAGGTTGGAAAAACACCTCCGCTCACAGGCTAATTCTTCAGAAGACTCACTTAGAAATTATTTGGAAAAAGAAATGGCCATGACATGTCCGGACTTACAGCTAATCTCCAACCTTAATAAAGAACTTCGCCTTCTTTACATGGAAGAGGAATAATTCTGGAAAAATATATGTAAGGAGAAATGGTTACAAGACGGAGACCAAAACTCTAAATTCTTCCACAATTATGTCAAGTACAAGAGAGCTAAGAATAAAATGATTGGACTTCAGGATACGAATGGCATCATGCATTTTGAAGAAGGGTCCAAAGGAAATATTGCACTCGGGTATTTTAGGGACTTATTCATATCCTCCCTACCATCTAGTATCAACGAGGCATTATGTAATCTTCCTATTAAAGTCTCGGAGACCATGGATCAACAGTTAATAGCCCTAGTAACTGATTTGGACATCCATAATGTTGTTTTGAGCATTCATGGAGAAAGCGCACCTGGCCTTGACGAAATGACAGGTGCCTTCTTTTAATCATACTGGGAGTTCATCGGGCCAAAGATAAGCACTGAAATCAAGGCAGCCTTTAAGAGGGAAGCTTCCCTTTAGATTGGAACTACACTCATACTGCCCTCATCCCTAAGTGCCCAAATCCTAGAGATATGGAAAGCTACAGGCCCATTAGTCTTTGCTCTGTATTATACAAGATCATCTCCAAGATCATTGTTAAGAGATTACAACCATTATTGCCATTGATTATCTCTAACACTCAAGCTGCCTTCACGACAGGAAGACTCATATCAGAAAATATTTTATTATCCCATGGGCTAATACACCACCTAACGTCGAACTCCTTTGGGCAGAAGAACTTCATGGCTGTCAAGACTGACATGTCAAAAGTTTACGATAGACTCGAATAGAGTTTTCTTGAGGCCACTCTTATCAAACTTGGATTTCACAAGAAATGGGTTAAGATGGTAATGTTCTGTGTAACTTTAGTAAAATATTCGGTGCTCATTAATGGATCCTTGTATGGTTTCATATCCCCTGAACGTGGAATTCGTCAAGGAGATCCTTTATCTCCCTTCCATTTTTTCCTTGGTACGGAGGCGTTACTCCATCTTATGAATAAAGCCTTAGAGGCTGGAGTTATCTATGGGATTCCGTTTAACAAAATTGGGCCGTCTCTACAACATCTTCTATATACGGATGATAGCCTCTTCGTTTGTAGAGCTTATGTCCAAGAAGCACGTTCCCTCAAAGCATGTTTGATACTTATGAAGAAATTTATGGACAATGTATTAATTACGATAAATCTGCAATTGTCTTTGGCAAACATGTGTCTCTAATGGTTAAAACTGAAATTAAAGATGTCCTTCACATTTTTGAGGATAAAGGCATTGGAAAATACTTAGGTCTACCTGACTGTTTCAATGGTTCCAGGCGAAAAATCTTCTCCTACATCTCAGAGAAATTAAACTCTTGTGTTGATAGTTGATTTTCTAAGACTTTATCTTTGGGAGGCAAGGAAATATTGATAAAGTTGGTTGCAATGGCCTTCCCGGTTTATGCTATGTCGAGTTTCAAATTATCCAAATACCAATGCAAAAAGATCACCAGTGCGATGACTTAATTTTAGTGGAATTCTGCAAATGACAAGAAGAAGATCATGTGGGTTTCGTGGAAGAAAATGTGCAGATCCAAAAAAGATGGCGGATTTGGATTTAGGATTATTGAGGATTTTAATCACACATTGCTGGCTAAACAAGCATGTCCTATCCTAAGCAACCCGAACTCCCAACTAGCCAGAGTCTTCAAATCTATATATTTTCCTCAGTGTGACTTTCTGGCAAGTGGTCCACAAGCAAAATCATCATACGCTTGGACCAGCATTTGTTTTGGGAAAAAACTCATTGCCAAACGCCTACATAGACAAATTAGGGATGGACAAGATACGTATGTTTGGAGAACTAGATGTCTATGCCATGACCAACCTCGAGCACCTATTAGTAGAGAGTCTCGCTTCAATGTGGATCTTAAAGTGACTGATCTAATCTGTGGGGTAAACTGGGATGAGGCTAAGGTTAGGAACACTTTTCTTGTTAATGATGTCAATTTAATCCTAAGTGCTCCTCCATGCATTTTGCAAAAGGACTCCCGGATTTGGAGACTTAATCCCTCTGGAGATTACTCTATCAAGATCGGCTATCGGCTACTACAACAAGAAGCCTCATAACAGGATAACACAAACAACAATTTTCAAAATAACCTCCTGACCACGCTGAAGAGCAAGATTTGGAAAATCAAAGCGCCTAGGAAGATTCAACTATTCTTATGGCGAGCACTATCTGATGGCTCTGCTGTCTCTGCTAGTCTTAAAGTCCAGAAACTATTAACTATTGCCTGTTTAATTGGCATTCCTCCAGATAGATTTGGGCCTTGTCTAATCTCCCTTTTCCCTGTAATGGGTATTCCACTACCTCATTTCATCACAACTTCGCCTTCTTACTATCTAAATACACACAAAATAGAACCTGCCCCAATCGTTTTAAAGCCTTCCCTTGGATTCTATGGACTGCTTGGAAGACTAGAAATGAGATTTACTACAAAATGGGCAACCAAACCTTCTTCTTAAGGTCAAAAAAGTTTTCTCTCACATGGAATTATGGTTTCAACTAGGTATTAAAAAAGACCTACAAGATTCCCATATCAGGGCCATGATGCATAAAGAGTCAAGTCCTGAAGACATAATCGTGGAGTTAGGCCTAAACTAGGCAGTGGCTTAGGATTCACAATTAGAACTTAATGGAGCGACCTTTATTCTCTTTAACAAGACCACCCAGAATTACATGCATGGCTGACACATCATACTAGGATCAGCTTCCTTCCTGAACATAGCTTTCTCTGGGCTTACCTAGGTTCTATCTTCTGCCTTTGAGATTGGGGTTTGATTAGTGGTGGTTGAGATTAACAATCAAACGATTTTTAAAGCTATCTACAACCCAAGCCAGTGGCCTAGACACCGAGCATGGCTTCTCAGAGTTAACTCTTTAGTGGCCAAATTTTAGAAATGCCAGTTCAAGTTAATCCCAACTAAGCAGAATTCCAAAGCTAGGGCCATTGCAACTAGTGTCATTAAGGATAAGCGCTTCAATGACTATATTTCTATAGGTTTGCCTTATTGGATTTCCAGTTTAGGTTCACTTCCTTAGTTTATTCTTAGCTAAGTGATGTCCTCTTTAGTGAGGATTCAATTGCTTCCTTCTTTCAATTCTTTTCCTTATTCGGTACTCTTAGTACTATTTTGATCCTCGATGCTCGAGTTCCTTCGTCCAGACTCTTTCTCTGGTTTTCTCACCCTCTTCTCGGCCCTCGCTTCCTTAATCTTGAATTAAATCCTTGCATTTATTATGTTTCAACTCTATCCGCTGTGGTGCCATTTTCTCTTAGATGCTAAGGATCTCGGATCTCCTATGTGCTTATCCAAGAAGTTTCAACCGCCTTTTCTCTGTCTGTCTATTTGTCTTTTTCCTTTGTCTCTTCTGCCACCTAGGGTCTTGATAGAGCTAGGGGCCATTGGAGCCTCTCTACGAATTTCTTACGAGCCAAGGATCCTATTTGATTGGCTGTCTCGATCCTGCCTCAATGATTACACTTTCTCATGCCTTTTCGTAATGATTACTTTGGATTAGGCAAATTAATTTTTCCTTTAATTTTTTCCTAATTCCTTCAGTGCCGCTAATATTTGCCTTTCACCACTTGTCAGCAAAATTCGGCTTAAGCTCTCATGCCATCTCCTTGGAATTCACATTTTCTTACGTGTTTTCCCTCTCTTTTGGCTCGAATCTTTCTCATGCAGGATTTGAAGAGAATTGAAGAGATTCCTGAGACAGAAAGACAAATGAAGATTGGAAGATGGAAAGCCTCCAAAGCTTCACTGTAACAAGTATAAATAGAAGCAAACGATTCAGTTACATCATCTCAAAACCGGGTGATATGGATAACAACCTTTGGCAAGCCCTCAACCAGTTCAATCTTGGAAGAAACAATGCACCAGCCTTTTATCTACTCCAATGTTTCAGGCAACTCTGATCCAGAACAGGAAAAGCCTTCTGATCCGTGCCCTCAACCTTACAAAACATATCATATTTGACATGATTAAGGATCTCTCAAGGACTGGTGTCTTCACAATGTTGTACGAGGTGAAATGTTAGACAAAGATCTAGCTCAATTTTTCTTTGAAAGGGAGGAATACATGGAAGCAATTTACAGAATGCAGCCTCTTCTTTATAATGGATGGCTTGTTGCTGTGGAAAAATGGATCAACAATCAAACTCTCAGGTCTTTGAACAGAGTTCATTTGTGGGTCCAAATCTGCTATCTACCACTACAATATGCTCCTGAAGAGGTGGTTCGAGTTTTAGGCTCTATGGTCATTGAAGTGTTGGAGATCGACATGGACAACTCTTCTATCACTAGACCTTTTCTCATAAGAGTTAAAATTAGCTTCCCTGTTGAGGAACGACTAAGGTACTATAAGGCGGTTTACTGCCAGAATGGGGATAGGTTTCAGATTCAGTATTACTATGAGTGGGTGGCAAGACTATGCTTTAACTGTCAACGCATTACACACTCTACTACATTATGCACCCATGTTAATACCCCTTTGGACTACTTTCAGTATCCGGTGAATCATGGCATGGATCCAGATATCACTACTAATAGCAATGGATCTTTTGGCAACAGATCCTCTTCTCACGCTTCTCTGCTTTCACAACCACCTCAGGCTATCACTGAAGACACTACGGACCAGGTTTTGGACATTTTCAGCACACGGGTCACCGTTGAAGAGATTCTAAACAATCCGCCTAACACCTTCATGGCTGATGTAACTCTAGACCCCATTGATTTGGACCTTGCTATTCCAAACCACTCGGCAGATCCCTTGTCCTCCCCGGAGCTTGCAGCCATTACTCCAACCCAAGGCCTTCCTGCAACTGCAGACAACACAAATGGACCAGAAATGAAGGCTTCTCCGACACATGAATTCGGAATGCAGGAAGAAACAAAGAATGATCAACCTTGCTCTCGCTCGTGAACTCTCGATGTTGCTATATATTTCTCTTTTGTCGCAGTTTATTATTTGAATAAGTCCTGGTTCCTTGAGTCACATTTGGTTTTAGTTTTTTTCTGTTTCTATGGTTCAAATTAAGGAGGATCCTCCCCTTGTACAAAGCAGGCATGAGGCCTTCAAATCTCATTTCTTCTAAATAAAATCTTTTGTTCTAGAAAAAAAAAATTTTTATAAACAAATTAGTGAAACCAATTTCATAAAACTAAATTCTACTCTCCTCTTATTTGAGGAAACCCAAAGGAAAGATAAACTTAATTTTTCGTAAACTAAAGATAGTTTTCATCTTAAACACCTAAATATTGAATATTTGATTTGCCTTTTTTATTTTGGTTTTATACAATTTTATAAGGTATCTTATAATAATTTTTAAACAAACTAGTGAGAACAATGTCATAAAACTAAAACTTATTCCCTTTTACTTGAGGGAACCCAAAGAAAAACTAAATTGAATTTTTTGTAAACTAAAAATAGTTTTCATATTAATCTCCTAAATGTCTGAGTATCAGATTAAAAAAATTTCTCCTATAAGAATTTGTTTGTGTTATGAACAAACTTATAAAACCTTATGAAATTCGAGAAGCTTTATATTGAAATGTAATACTTTAACACTAATTCCTCTTCCTCACGCATCTTTACACTAATTGGTGTGTCATCACATAGGTTTGCTTCCTCCTCACCAGGTCCATCAATAATTGCATTTACACTCTTCAGCTCTTTTGCATGAATTGCAAGTTCTCAATGGAGAATATCAGTCAATATTGGGCAGATGACTCACCAACACACTAAATTGGGAATATCTACTTGCAAAAAAAAAAAAAAAAGCGTAAAAGAAAATCAACAGAAAGTGGTAAGGAAAATATACAAAAAGGCTCATTCTGAGAAATGATAGGATTGCTTGAGTGCCAAATTAGCAACATAAAAGCGTCAAAATAACTTTCAACGTAATTAATTTTTTTTCCTTGCGTAATAATATATACAGGAACATAATTTTTCCAACAAAAAAATAGAATATCAAACTCCAATAAACCTGAAATTAAAGTTGTAGCTGCACTTAAACCTCTGAAGAGAACTTAATACCCATCCGAGCTTAAAGTCACAAGGTCGAAGACTACTTGATGTAATACTTAAGCTCAACAAACAAGTACGACAATTCCATCTACAAAGTTTTATCATTCTTAGTTTGAAGAACTCGATAATTGACCACATTTCTAAGGAACCAAATCTCCTAAAAGGCGGAATACCTCTTTGGACTGTAACATATGTGAATAAGAAGAGTTTCATCGAAACTAAGATCAAAATCTGAAACTCCTTTGCTAGCCTGATAGTGTAATCCATAAGTTTAGATCCAACGAAAGACGCAATCAAAAGAAATTTCCTGATTTCCAAGACAACCTAAAGATCTCAATTCCAAGAGGAAAACTAAATCACACATAAAAGTTATCTGGCAATGGATCATAGTATAATCTTAAAAGCGTGTCACTAGCCTATACATAGATACCGACAACCTTCATACCACCCAACAGCATTCTTGATACCTAATCAACTACAATGCCAATCAATCATCATGAACCATACACAATTCATCTAAAAAGTTCACAAAACAACAAAAATTGATAACTTGTTGGGTATGTTCGGCTACCCAATCAGAATCAATTGATAAGAATATGACTCAGATTTAGACATTGAAGGCTTCCTTTTATCATATATGGTCTCCAAAACCGAGCATGCTGGTTCTCCAGAATCAAACACAAATCCAAGATCCAGAACAGAGCTAAGCTTCCCACCTCAAATAAATAAACAAAATGAAAATTACATCTCAATCACAACACATAGACAACAAGCATTTTACAAAACATAGATTGATCATTTACCGCAACAGGAATAGCTGTGTGAGAGAGACGATCTTCAACATAAGTAAGTCTCTGTCTTCTCCAACTACTTCTTTTACCATTTTTGCTTAACGGAGTCAAAAATTATCTCCCACAACCAAACTCCCATTCAATGTAGAATGATATCAAGAGATCTGTGTACATAATAATACAATCTCGAATTACTCGAACCCAAAGAGAAAAAGATTATGGATTGAGAAGAAGTACTATGAATTTTCAATGGAGCCATAGTCAAAATTAAGCAAATTGAACTCGAGAAGATTTCCCCAAAACAGATGCCGATTCAAAAACCCTAGAAAGACAACGACACAATTCTGTAGCTTTTTATAAGAAAAACCTTATGGAATCCGATTAATACAATCAAGCTCATAGCTCTGCTTGTATATGAATCGGAAATTAGTAAAACAAGGACAAAAGGGTAATTTTAAAACTGAATGGTACATTTTGAAAACTAATTTGAGATGGGGAAATGTACAAGCAAAAGCTATTTCTCACAATTCCCCGAAAAAATTACTCAACTACTAACAATTTATATATATATATATATATATA
>OVBA01007162.1:0-15262 GCA_900406435.1 Lepidium aucheri
AAAGTTAACAATCCTAAATGTAACTAGCAGAAACCCATTTGGCAACGGTGCTAATTTGATAACAGACTTTTATGATGTTTTTCAAATCCTATTACACTAGTGTGTCGGTGTAGTATAATAGGTGTCAATCCAACTGGGAATGTAGTTAACACTCAGAATACNGAAACTATTCTAATTCAAGCCAATCAAAGCTTGGTTTGTCTAACAACCTAGATCATACTTAAAAATAAAATTGAACAAATCAATTAGCAATAACAAAGAAATTAAAACAAAGCAATAATCAACAATGTAAAGAGTGAATTTAACACAAGATAAGAAAACAGGTTCCTGAGGGGTGAGCTTCACGGATCAGCGTGACTCTTAGGCCAACTAGGCGCTTGATAACACTCAATTAAGCTAATCTCTAGGCAGCAAGAACGATAACAATGAATCCACTCTCGTGGCAAACAAACTCGAGTTGACTACTAACAGACCCTATTCCCATAGGCGTTTTATAATATACCCGGCATAAATGATCAACCCGCTTAGAGCCAATTCACACCTCGGACAATCGATCTCTCGAGCCGAGCATGTAAATCTCTGAAGTGGTTCAGTCACACGCTCTATCAAACACCGATTAGATGCTAGAGCGTCTTAGAACAAGCTCCAGTTGATCAGAATAGAGATAGTAATTAACGCACCAAAACAGAAGAGATCCTAACAATTCTAACCTCAAGCACCCTAGAAAACCTAAATTTCACGCTGACCTAACTCATCCTCAAGAGCCCTAGATAACTACTCAGAATTCATGAAATTAACACTCAACAGGAAATTCATATTAAATAGCGTAGATAATACTTGAATGAAAATTAAGATAAACACTGAACGTAAACTGAATTTCATAAAACAAAAAACTCAAATCAAAGGTATTTGTTCTGAAATTACAAAGAGCTAATATATGTTTGCTCACTAGGAAACAACAAAATCACTCAGAATAGAAAACTGAATAGATCCCTAAAAGTCATCCTCACTCGAGGTATATAGATAATTCAGCAAAACAACAATAAAATTCGGCCTAGTAAGAAAGAGCCCATCTTCAGTGGATCTTGAAGTCAAACTCGATCCAGACGCTGATCAGGTCCATGATCAGAAACCTTGCATCTCAAGATACAAAACACTCAAACCCATTTCGAGCTTAGTAACTCGATATTTTATTGCACTTCACCTGTTGTCTCCCAGCTCCAATCACACTTCGATTCCACGTGCAGCTCTCCTCCATTTCGAGTCTATCGTCATACCCCTATCTGTACTCGAGTATAGGGTGAAGCTCCACTTCAGTAGTTGCATCCAAGCTCATCATCCGGTCCCAATGCATCCACAGCTTCCAGAGTGCTCAAAGTGAGCTCTCCGAGTACCTACAACTCTNATGCTCTCCGAGTACCTATAACTCTTGTATGCAACATGTATGCAATTCTACACAATGCATGAAATATGAATCTAAAAGACATCTAAAATGGCGCAAACACTGTGAATACGAATATAAAATGTGCAAAACAATACCTCTAAAACACACTAAAATACACATATATCACGAAGCAAGACAACCAAGTCTACTTGGAAGAAAAAGTTTCGAACCAAGAGGACATGCGGATTAATAAGTGAGTCTGATACAGCAATCCAAACCTCCTACCATCCAACAATGGCGGTAATGAACATGTTGCAAGAAATTTTGAGAGGTCAAAAGATTGCGGCTGTCGAGCTAACAAAAAATTTGCTGAGGTACACGATCGAATTGATAGCACTCATTCAGACCTCAACCGTAAAATCGAAAACCTCAACACACGACTTCACCAAGTGGAACACAAAAAAGCCAATCCTCTACCTTGTCCATATTCTAACCAACGCCTCACTAGTTCTCCTCGTGGTATTCACGACACGCCTTACAAAACTTTAGATCAGACAAATGGACAGGAGCTGGGTTCTTGGGCTGTGCAAATGGCTGATACTAAGGGCAGTATAAATGAAGAGGGGAAACATGGTTTAAACCCAGAGATAGCCTACCAGTTTCGTTCGGAGGTACCACTCAAAAGTTTACCTCGCGGTTCGGCGGAACAAGAACAGAATCCTACGAATAAAAAGCTGCCAGATAACACACTCTCAGCACGCCTCAGGAGTACTACCTGCGAGTCCACAACGCGAGTAACTGTTTCAGCTGTGGGATCACATCCGGATCAAGAAAGCAAGTCAATATCACTCACTCCACCGCCCATTGAACCTCGAATACCTTTCCCCAAAAGGTTTAAGAAGGATCTTGCTGAGAGATACAAGACTCTATTTCTTAATCAGATTAAAGACACTGAGCTAAAAATTCCACTAGTCAATGCCTTTATGTTGATGCCTTCCTATCAAAAGTTCCTCAAGGATGCGGTAAAAGAAAACACTAAGGACATCAAGGGAGTGGTGGTATTAACACAGGAGATCAGCACTATCATCCTAAGAAAAGAGACACCCAAAAAATTAGGTGGTCTCGGCACCTTTACCATCCCTTGCTCACTTGGAACTCTATCTTTTAGCAATTGTTTGTGTGACTTGGGAGCATCGACAAGCCTTATGCCTCTATCAGTTGCACAAAGATTAAGTTTCAACACTTTCAAGGCATGTAAGATATCATTGATACTTGCTGATAGATCTATGAGGATACCACACGGATTGCTAGAAGACTTATCGGTTAATATTGGAGGAGTTCACATATGCTCAGATTTCATAGTGCTCGAAATGGAACAAAAGCCTAGAAACCCTTTGCTTTTTGGTAGACCTTTTTAGCTACAGCCGGAGCTTTGATTGATGTGAGAAATGCAACAATAGAGCTAAATTTGGGTAGAGTTATTAAGATGAAGTTCCATATCGAGGACGTAATGAGGAAACCTACAATTGAGAATCGGGTATTCTAGATTCACGCAACAAATGCTCTAAGAGATAAGCTGTTTGAGGAGATAGTCACAAAGGATCACCTACAAATAGCATTAACGAAGCCGGCTCAAGACGGGTATTTTCGGGTTGAAGATGAATTCTACAAGAAGCTCTTGAATGCCTACCATCCGGTAAAAAGCTCAGTCATGATTGAGGAACTGATAGGGATGAGCATCAAGGGTAATGAAGCAGGCAAGAGAGCCCCAACTCAGTTGGATAAGAGAATAACCGAGCCTATCCAACACTCAGTGATGCACCTTGCGACGAAAGACAGCGAGGACACTTTAAAATCGGTGCATGACGACTGGTCGGAGCTAAAAACGCCGAAAGTGGAAATGAAACCACTTTCTGCTGGGCTAAGGTACGCTTTCTTAGGCTCAAGCTCTACATACTCGGTGATAGTGAGTGATGCTTTGAATGCCGATGAACTTGATATGTTGTTAGTTGAACTTAAACGATTTAGAAAAGTCATAGGTTATTCACTTAATGATATTAAGGGAATTTCACCTAGCTTTTTCACACATAGAATTCACCTAGAAGATGAATCACACTCTAGTATAGAGCCCCAAAGGAGATTGAACCCTAATCTTAAAGAGGTAGTTAAGAAGGAAATCTTCAAATTGTTTGATGCGGATGTGATCTATCCCATCTCCAATAGCAAATGGATTTCCCATGCACATTGTGTTCCCAAAAAGGGAGGTATCACCGTAGTTAAAATTGACAAATAGGAAATGATACCGACTAGAACCATTACGGGGCATAGGATGTGCATAGACTATTAAAAACTTAACTCATCAACTAGGAAAGATCACTTCCCATTGCCTTTCATTGATCAAATGGTAGAACGTCTAGCTAACCACAAGTATTATTGCTTTCTATACGGGTATAGTAGATTCTTTGAGATCCCTATACACCCGGTTGATCAAGAGAAAACGAGCTTTACTTGCCCTTATGGCACCTTTGCCTATAGATGAATGCCCTTTGGTCTTTGTAATGCTCCTGCTACATTTCAACGTTGCATGATGTCTATATTCTCGGTTTAATCGAGTAGATGGTGGAAGTCTTTATGGATGACTTCTCTGTCTATGGCTCATCCTTCTCTTCTTGTTTGTCAAACTTGTGCAGGGTGTTAAGTAGGTGCGTGGAGACCAGTCTAGTGCTCAATTAGGATAAATGCCATTTTATGGTCAAGGAATTGGTACACAAGATTTCTGAAAAGGGTATTGAGGTTGATCAAACAAAGATAGATGTTATGGTTCAATTGCAGCCTCCAAAAATGGTCAAAGACATAAGAAGCTTCTTGGGTCGTGCCGGGTTCTATAGAAGGTTCATCAAGGATTTTTCCAAGATCGCTCGCCCACTCACTCGCCTATTATGCAAAGAAACAGATTTCTTGTTTGATTATGAGTGTAAGGAGGCATTCAAGAAAATCAAATACGCACTCATCTCAGCGCCTATTGTGCAAACACCAGATTGGATACTACCATTTGAGATAATGTGTGACGCTAGTGACTATGCGTTAGGAGCGGTTCTTGGACAGAAAAAAGGACAAGAAGTTGAATGTCATCTACTACGCGAGTAGGACCCTCAATGACACTCAAGTTAAGTATGCCAAAACTGAAAAGGAGCTATTGGTTGTGGTCTTTGCATTTGAAAAATTCAGATCATATTTGGTAGGGTCGAAGGTGATTATCCACACAGATCACGCGGCATTGAAATATCTTATGAAAAAAAAGATGCAAAACCGAGGCTTCTTAGGTGGATACTCCTTCTCCAAGAGTTTGACATAGAGATTGTAGACAAGCCGGGTGTAGAAAATTGCGTAGCCGATCACCTGTCGAGGATGAAATGATTCAATGCCGGAAGAACAGCTAATGGTAATTAAAACAGCTGGAACAAAACGCAGTGGTTCTTCCTCGCGAGTATCACTCGATATACTCAATTTCGAGGTGCACCAAGAGGAATCGGGTAACAAAATCCAATATAGGAGACGGCTTGCGGGATCCTCACTTCCTTGGTATGTTGACTTGGTTAACTATCTGGTTGTTGGCGAGATACACATAGGCTTGGAAGGGTATCAAAAGAGGAAATTCTTTAGGGGCGTCAACCACTATTTTTGGGATGAGTCGTATTTGTATGAGAGAGGATCGGATGGTATGTTTAGGCGGTGTGTAGCTCAAGAAGAGGTACAAGGGTTGCTAGAACACTGACATGGGTCTACATATGGAGGACACTTTGCATCTTTCAAGATGGTACAAAAAATATCTTGTACATATTTTTAAGCATGATCCTTTGTCTAAATATTTTTTGTTTAAGTTAGGTGATCACCCTAATCAACAAGAAGGGGGAACCATTTACAGTTAATGGACAAAGGATCAAGTCTTACATAGCAAATGAAGGGATCAGGGAGAGGACTGTCGCGGTCCTCGATGAGCCCCTCTCACTCTAACCATGAGTGAAAAGTCAAGCTTGAGACTATAAACAAGCTCACTTGGGAGGAAATCCCATGCCTATCCCTTCTCTTCAATAGCTCTTTTTAGTTGGTTTACGTTTATTTTGCTATCATCGATTGTTTTTGGGATGGTCATCAAGCAGTACAATGGATTTGGGGTGAGTCAGATTTTCTGAAGAAGTAATCACGCCTCGAGGGCAACAGCAAGGCAGTCTGGTTAATCAGTTTTGGGAAGTTGGATAGTAGGCTCAAGTCCAGGTCATCAACTGGGACCCTCAAGTTACTGACTCAACTAACGTTTGCAACCAGACGAAAGATGAGTCAAAAGATCCAACGGCTGAGACTGGTCAAGGGATTTAAATTTTGAATTCAACGGTGAAGATACAGTCAAACCCGAGCCCAGTACACGAGGCAATCTTGTAATCCGATCTTATCTCGTACCTGCCACATTTGGAGCAGAAAACCCTAAACCCAATCGATATATGTGTTCCCCCTTACACAGACACAATCTCCATCTGCTCTCAGATCTTCTCTCTCTACAAAAGAACTCTCTCTCTGTGCCCAGCTCTTAGACAAAGCTCAAAACCAAGGAACGAGGAGAAGCAGCGAGGAAATAAATCCGCCATGTTTTCCCATAACAAATGTAATAGCGGAAGCGAGAAAAGAGAAGTTGAACAAAGTCTGGGACACTCGCAGCCTTTTCGAACCAAAAGAAGAAGTAGTGAAAGAGGATGGTGATGCATTGTACAATCGGATAATGGAAAAGATAAACCCACTGTACGAGCAAGAGCGGAAAGTACAATCAGGCGCACAACAAGAATATCACTTGGAGGATCAAATGTTTGGACGTTAACCAAAACTCAAAGAGGAGAGATGAACAAGGCAGAAAAGCTAGGAAAATGGCTAGTGAAGAAAGTCAAGAGATTGGTCAAGGAAAAGGATGAGTGGAAGCGTGAGCACGAGAAGCTAAAGGAGGAGGTAGATACGATTAAAGCATCAGCGAGTGGTCAGACATCACGACCTTGCGCACACTCCGCTTCTCCACAAATTGATCCCTTGCAAGCCTCCATCATAGGATCAACCTGCGAGGAGCACTCAGACTCACCTCAACAAACATCTCCGTTTGAAGGACACACTCAGGAAGGATACCTTGACCCTTACAACTATATCCCCGAGGATATGAACTCCTCGACTGACCACCCATTCGACCATTAAGGTACTAAGCTCCAAACCATTTTATATACCGCCTCATGTTTTTACTTACTTTCGTTGTCTTTGTCTAGAAACCTCTCTCGGACTTCTACTCACACAAGGGACTGTGTGATTTAAGTTTGGGGGAGGGGTCTAGAGTGCACTCACCTAGTTTCTGTTTTCTTATTTTCTATTTTCACTAGTAGATCATGCATTCACTTATGATTGACAAAAATTCTAAAAGATTTTTCTTTTTGCATTTGTTGTGTTGCATTGCATAGCATATAAGGCATAGAAAATACCTAAAAATTTGAAAAGTTTCGTAAATGAATCCCAAAAAAAATATATAATGTTCATGTAAATGCATTCATTTAGCATTGTATATAGGTTGCATTCACATAGGATTCATGCATTTGTAATTGTTGTTGTGGGAAACATCTTGATAAAGGGCAAATCTTGTTAAGTTAGCTAGTAAACATTTTGAATACTCTTGATTGGTAATTGGCTGCTCTGGAAAGTTTTAGGGCGGATCATTCACCTTAGTGAACTTTGCTTGTGTTGTGTCTTGAAAATGTCTTGTTTGATTCCTTCTAAAACTGAATTTGAATCGCCGATTTAAGGCCTAGAGATGAATCAAGTACCTTCCTTCTTTATGGTTAACGTGATCTATTGTGTGTGTGGTAAAACCCTCTCAGTTTAGTGACAAAATAAAAAATGAAAGCTGCCCGCCAAAAATCGAGTAAATGGTAAAGGTGAATTAGTTGGAAGGATGCGTAAACCTCTAGCCTTTCACACCCGTGTATATCCACTACTTACTCCATATGCCGGTTGGTGAAACAACTTGAAAGGATGCATAAATCCGTAGTCTTTCATGCTTGTGTAAGCCAACTTCGGAAAGCCAAAAGGGCACATATATAAAAAGAGGAAAAGAAAATAACAAATAAGCGGGCAGCAAAAGTGTGGATGAGAGGGACCCACTTGTGTTGAAAAGAATAATCATGTTAAGCTGAGGGAAGTTGAAATATGTACTCGTTGATCTCTAGTCCCTTTTGAGGACCGCACTAATAAGAAATAAGAAATTAGACTTGCACCATTAGAAACCAGCTTAGGTATTAGGAATCTATAGGTTGAATGCTATGCTTGAGAATGATTACATTGCAAATTTCTGAAATGATAGAGTCTCATATGTGGATTGCGGTCTTAGCGTAATAAGTTGCTAGTTGGATGAGATGTTCCCCTTGTTTGCAGCTTCTTCCATCTTAGGTCATTGCACTTGCTTGAGGCCAAGCAAGATCTAAGTTTGGGGAAGCTGATATGTGTGGTTTTTGGTGTGTTTTAGAGTCATATTTTAGGTTGTTTTGCATTCATATAGACAGTACTTCCACCGTTTAGGGTCTCTTAGATATGTTTTGCACATTTTGCAATTGCAATTGCATTTGGAGCGAATTTAGGTGTTCAGGGAGCAAAATGGAGCAGTATGGAACTAAGGAGTAAGTTTTTGGTGTACTGTTTAATCGAGGAAGCAGCAAGGAGAAGACTCTCACAAGCCTTGCCGTTTTGCCTTGCAACCCGTATTGCGAGGATAAGCAGAATAAAGTTTCGGATAGCACAGGACCTTGATTCTCAAGAAGAAGAACCCATCTCACGATACTGCCTCGCCATTCCAACTCGAGGGAAGAATCAAGAGACTAATGCAAGACTCAGCCTCTCATCCTTGGAATCACCCTCAGACAATTGGACCCAACACCATGCTGCGAGTCAAATATCTGAAATGTGCCTCGAACTCTCCCCAGCCAATACACCTGCGAGGACCACCCTTCAACTTTACTGTTTGACCGCTTTAGGTCGGTTTGACCAGGCGTACTAGGGTTAAAAGCACGTGGGCTATAAATACCTTTACAGCCCACGGAAACGGACGAACACTGTTGGATAAATTTTAGCGTTCAAAAAGTAGTTTCTCTCTAGTTTTTGTGTTGTTCTTAGCCGAATGATTGTTTAAGTTGATTGAAGATCATTTAGCAATTTATTTTAAGTTTCAATCTAAATATTTTTTCTTTTTATGTACTTTACTTTGAGCCCAAGGTTTGAACTCTCACTCGCCATGAGTGAGTCGATCCGCCTTGGGTAACGAGGAAATGAGGTAGATCGGTGTGAATCTATAGGGATCTAGCTTAATTAGGATTAAAATAGCCAAGACTTTGCTAGATCTAGACTGCTTAATGCCGATTTCATACTGGTCATTTGAAACTTGGATCAGATTCGTTTTAGCTAATGAGGGTTTGTTGAAATGTTTATCTAAGCTAGATCCAGGACAATCCTCATTTGGGGCAAGAGATTGAATTCCTTAAGAGATTGTTAACCATTATGGGTCCGATCTTAATGTTTGCTTGACCTAATTTCCACTACTAGTGTAGGATTGGAGTTTCGTTGAGCAAAAATCCATGATCGCGAGGGCGACATGGACCAGCTTTGATTTCCTCACTTGAGGTCATTTTCCATGCGGTTTGTTGAGGATTTTAGTTTTCTAATAGTTACACACTGATCCTTGACCTTATCCCTCGTTACCCAGCTCTCTTATCATTGATTTTGCATTCCGAATTTCATTTGCTTTTTCATGCTCTGTTTTTGAATATAACTTTTTCTTATTATAGCTTGCTTTTTACCTTTACTTTGTTGCTTTGTTTGAATAAGATTATGACGAAATTTTCTTCCATATTGAACTTGAACTAGGTAGATTGTTAGTCTTGATTGCTCATCAGTACTCCGAGTATTTGGTTCGACATTCCCAATAACTTACCACCATCTATATGATTTGATTTTAGGATAGCAAAAATCCTTTCATCAATAGTTTGGTTTTTCATGATTCAGCATTTCACAGGGGATTTCAAACTTTCGACTAGCAGAAGGCAATAAATATGAGATGTAAGTATAGAAGGCTTCAACCTTGTACGTAAGCAGCACATGACTGTGAAATAACATGGCAAGAATTAACTCCACCAAGTGTCTGTGTTTACGCTCTGCTACTCAATTTTGAGCTGGTGTATGTGGGCATGAAATCCTTTGTTTTATGCCACAGTTTGTTAAATGAGCTATGAACTGATTACTGACAAACTCACCTCCTCTATCACTTCGAAAGGCTTTAATCTTGGTGTTAACATAATTTTCAACTTGTCTTTGAAACATTAAGAAGACACCAATGAAATCTGATTTTAATCGAAGTGGAAATAACCAGCTGAATCTTGAAAAATCATCCACAAAAACCACATAGTATTTGAACCTTTGTACAGAAGTAATGGGAGAAGGACCCCAAAGATCACAATGGATTCTAGCTAATGGTTCATAGGTGATTGAATCTGATAAAGCAAAAGGTAAGCTTAAACTCTTCCCCATCTGACAAGGTCCACAAATGGAGGATTTGTTGCTCTTATTTATAGATATTGCCTTGTTGCTGTGTAGGTGCTGAAGGATTTGTTGATTTACATGACCCAAGCGGTGGTGCCAGATATGATCGTTGGTGGTTTGCTGTCGAGATGAATAGAAGGCCTTGTAATCTAGATCCTTCAGCATGTACAATCCTTCACGACGTGGTCCCTTGGTGAGTACTTTCTTTGTTTCCAGATCCAGAACATACACCTTATGAGCAAGCACAACAAGGATAATCCTCACACAACTTAGAAACAGACAATAAAGGCTTCTGGACTGATGGACAAACCAGAACTTCATTAAGAGGTAAGCTACCTGTGGAAACAGAAAGATTAGAAGACCCAATGTGTGTTAGGTAGGAAATTACCATCTGTGACCATTATGTTTTCATTCCCATGATAGTGGTTTGTGCTGGTGAGTTTCTCAAGTGTGGCAACGATATGAGACGTTGCTCCAGAGTCTAGGAACCATTCTCTGCCAAAGTTGTCTCATACCTGAAGAGCTGCTAAAGCCTGAGGAAGCTCATCACCCTGATAGTTGTTATTAAACATGTTCCAGCACTTGATGGCAGTATGACCTGTTTTCCCACATCTTTGACATACAGGTCTGGGAATGTTGCTCTGCGGTTGTGAGGATACTTGTTGAGGAAAGCATCAACCTCTAGAAGAGTAACCCCCTCTGCCTCTATTGTTTCCACGATTTGAGCCACGCCCTCTGTTTCCGGAGCTGTAGAAACACTGATGTTTTGGATCTGTTTTTTGGCTGTTAAAAGCCATGTGAGGAGAAACTTGAACGGCTTCTTCATATGTTTGAACCCTTGAGTCAAAGCCACTTACTTTATACACCACATCAGTAAAGGAAAGACTTGGACTTTTGAACAGAGAGTGTTGAATAACTGCACAAACTGGGTCATATTCACGTCCAAGACCCGCAAGAAAGTTGAAGATCTTCATTGATTCAACAACTGGTTCACCAATGGAGCTGAGCTGATCACACACTGCACAAAAATCTCTGCAGTATTCAAGAAAGGTTTTACTTTTCTTAGACATCAACTGGAGCTTTCTTCTCAGTTCAAAGACTCGGGACAGAGTACTCTTATTGAAGTTGTCAGCTAGAGACTTCCAGATTTCATGAGAGGTAGCAAATCCAACAACGTAACCAAGCACTTCTTCAGAGAGACTACCAAAAGTCCAAGAACGTACCAGTTGATCTGTACGTTCCCAAGCTTCAAATTTTGGGTTTGGAACTTCGTTTGTTGTTTCTCCATGTCGAACATTAATGGTGGCTGAGGTTTGACTTCTCTTCTAGTAACAAAGCCCATGAGTTTCTGACTTGAGAGCAAGGACTCAATTTGAGGCTTCCGTAACAGATAGTTTTGATCTGTGAGTTTGATTGTGAATAAACTTGTAATATGAACATGACTGGGAAAAGGGTAGAAATCAGAAACTGCCTCCATTATACTTGTTAAAGCTTAGAGAAGCTCTGATACCATGATAATAAAAGAGAAAAGAGAGAACTTTGCCTTTTTGATTGATAAAAACGGTGTCTTCAAAGTGTTACAATCTCAAACATATATAGGGAACACTAAAATCCTAAAGTGATACACCAAGACAGCTGGCATTTTTATCTTTACAAATTGGGGATTGAAGAATATCAAATTTGTTGCTCAGAGATAAGGAGCTGTTGCAGATGCTTTTGCAGGGAACGTTAAAACCAGCAATAGGTAGCATGGAACTTCCTGAAGAACTTTAGAAGACACACAAAGAATGAAACTTCTCTTTATAGATTGGTTGATTCTACAAAGAACCAACAAACATGAGTAGAAGAACCAACTGTTACGTTTCAGAGTTTTGGCTTTGCTAATACATTTGATTTGAGCAGATGAAAGATACTGACACTTCTCACTGTCTCTAACATCCAAATCTGTTGTGACCAATATAAACTTTACTTTGGTATTAGCCAAGAAGCTATACCTGCAAGAAAAGAAGAAGAACACATTAAACACAAATTCATAAGAGAGAGAGTAAGAATGTGGCTTACACTTTGTAGGATAGAGCAGACTAAGAAACGCTTCGTTCAGAGTCGTACCAGACTTTATGGGATTGTTCACTGAAGAAACAATACACATGTTTCAATGACCAAAGCACTTAATTCGTATCTCTTCAAGAGGAAGAAGAAATGCAGACGAAGACGAAAATGTCGGAATTTGAGGAAAGCAAAAGAACTATGCTCTTCTATGATATCGAGGGAGCAATGAAAGATATGGTGGAGCTTGAGGGCATCTCCAGCATCCGTGAAGCTCTGTATGTAAAGTGGATTGTTCTGGTGTTTTGGATCTAAGTCAGAAACGGAAGAAAGATCTAATAAACATCAAATCAAATCAGTAATCGGAATGTGAAGTCAGATACCTGATAGTCGACGACGATGACGCAAACGATTCTAAATACAAATAAATTCTATATTTCAAAGTACAAGTAATTTTTTATATACGAAGAATACAATTTTTGGTTAAATAAGTAATAGAAAAATTCCTTTGACAAAAAAAAAAAAAAGTAATAGAAAAATTCTCTCTTTCAAATTACGATTAAATTATATATAAAATAAAAAATATATTTAATTGTTTAGTAAACATAATAAGTTGGAATTTATTTCGGTCCAAGTGCAAATCGTTGAACTCCAACATTCGCGCCTTTATTTTCGTGGTTGGGGATAAGTTCACTAAATATAGGTGCACATGCACAACCAAAAAACGAGTTCCACCACCTATAAAATTTATGTAGAAACTTGGCTAATGGGCTGGCTTTTGTAACACATATCAATATTGTCGTTGAAAAAAAAAATCGACGATCCGCCTAAAGATGAATGTTTAAAACTCAAAATCAATAAAAGATATAAAAAAACATGATCTCAAAATCCTAAACGCTAATGAACAGTTTTTATAGTATATATACGAGTAGAAGATCTTTATTCTCTTTGTCCAAATCCTTCTTTTGTCTCACATCATCATTACTTGGCGAAATTGATACTTCCATTGTATATAAAAATGCTGCTAGTGCACTTGTATGCTCATTTTTCTGTATCATCACTCATATGCTTCCGTAGCTTCTCTCCCACGACAAAAATGTAGCCAATGTCCACAAAAATAAGCGCAAATTGCCTATTTATAATAGGTAATTGTTTATGGCTTAAAAGTATGAGGTTGATTAATATATATATATATACCTCGATTGTTATACTTGTGTCAAAACTTTGGGATAGGCAAGAAAGAGTTTATGTAAAATGAAGACTTCCATGCTGAGAAAGATTCGAGACCTCTCCTGAATGGAGTTCAACAGTATCTGTAAATGTAAAAAGATTTTTTTTAAAAATCATTATAGCAACAGCTATAAGCAAGTAGAAGAAAATTACTATTTAGTAAGGGTGGCATAGATGCAGGATCTTTCTGCAAGGATCATCACCAGTGTTTATCATGAAGAAGCTAAAGCTAAAGCCATTTCGAATTTGTGAGTAATCTATATAATAATAACAAAATCTCAATAAAGACGAGCTACAGTTGTGTCTTTTCAATCGTGTCTTTTTAAAAATATTTTTGTAGTTATATTTTACACGGTTATGACTATTCATCCGTAACTATTAATTGTGTCTTTTCATTTATATTTTTCATATCTAGTTGTGGTCATATATTTGTAACTTCTCATTAAAAATAAATGCATTTTTTACCAACAAATGTCTTTATATGCAATATATGGTTGTGATTTTTTATGATATCTTTTTAATCATACTTTTTGAAATCTATTTATACCCACTTTAGTAATCTGTTTTTATAATTGGTTTTGTTAAATTTGTATTGTGTTCTTTAGTGTTGTTATTCTATCTTTTAAACATATTTTACAAAATTCAAAATCTGAAGATCATTTCAAATATGTATACTCCTCATTAGGCCGGGAGATAAACAACGGACCCAAAGACCCGAACCTGGATCCGATCCCAAAAAAAAGATCCAAACCTGAACCCAAAATACTTAAATACCTGAACGGGTTCAAAAATTTAGGATCCAAAAAATCGGAGCCAAACTTCGACCCGAACCGAGAACAGAACGGATACCCAAAAACCCAGTTCTACAGTATTTTTTAGGTATTTTAGAGTATTCTATGAGTAACTTTTTGTTTTTTTTTAGATATTTTGAAATATGTTTTGAGTATGTGGGTATTCAAAGGTATTTTTTAGCATTTTTAGGTATTTTCGGCTTTATAAGGTATTTGTTTTGATATTCTTTAGAATCTTTTGGATACTTTTAGGGTATTAAAGTATTCAGGTAATTTTCAATTATTTAAATAAGGATCTGAACCAGAACAGAATCGATCCAGAACCGAACCAAAATAGTAACGGATTTTTATATAGTATAAAAATATTGAAAAGGTATCATATGATTATGTTTCTTAGCATAATTTTTCACTTGTTTCTTACACGAAATTTTTTTTATCGAATTTTTTTATATATCATCATCCAAATATTATTTCTCATATAGCAAAACACATAGAAAAACAAATAAATAGTGGGACAACATTTCTTACAAGAAATTTTTTTATTGAAGTTTTGTGTTTTACTTTTTTTTGTTGTTGAATATACTAATAAATAATTTCCAAGAGTGGTTTTATCTACCATCATTAATTCTCATGAATAGTTGCTGGAGTTTATTGAGTTGATATTATTTAGTAATTTTGTCAACAATTTATATTATTTAGTTAACTTAAAATCTATTTAACAATTATGGAACATATCTTCTAAAAATGTGTTATTAAGAGACAACTCTTTGCCTATCATATATGTATTACTTAACTTTTATTTGTATAGTAATATAAGTTAGAATATGTACCAAAATTAAATATTACTAATTTTTTAAAGAGGAATTATCAAAACTAACCCTTTTGTTCTACCCTCTTTCGTTACATACCCTTATATTTCTACCCTTTTCAAACTATACCCTTCAACAAAACCTAATTTTTTCTGAAATTGTCTATTTTACCCCTGTTATTTTTTTTCTTTTCATCTTCTCTTCTCTCGACGTCTTCTTCTCTCTAATTCTCTGTCAATCGAAATCGATATCGACTTTGATTTTGATCAATCGGATTTCTATTTCGAGCAATCGACCTTGATTTCGAGATTCTATTTTTGAGATTTTGATTTCGCTCTCTATTTGGTATTTTCGAGATTGGATTTGATATATGAGATTTCGCATTCTCTAAT
>OVBA01007163.1:0-15257 GCA_900406435.1 Lepidium aucheri
AAAAAATAAGTATATTTGTTATATATATATAAGACATAAAAACAGAAAAATCTTTAATCTCAATATAAATATGCAGGAAATAAATCATATGTTCACAAAAACATAACTTATATATAGAAGATATAAATAAATAAATAAACTTTTAATTATAAGATAACAAAATGAAATAACTAATGCTATCAATATTTACAAAAACTAAATAACTAATGATATCAACTTTCAAGTTTTCACAAACTAAAAATTATATTAGTTCTATTAAATATCGTTTTGTTAATCTACAATTACATATTAATAAGATGATGGAAAATTTTGAGAAATACCCTTTTTGGTGTAACCCTTTTCAAAAATGCCCCTTGTCATTCATCTTTTCAAAAATGCCCCTTGTCATTCATCATTTCAAAAATACCCCTCATAAATACAAAAATGACAAAAATACCCTTAAAAGAATTGTAAACAATTTTTTCCGTCAAAAAAAAAATTAATTTTCCCGCCAAAAGTTTTTTATAAGTGCGCTTATAAATCTTTACAAAATATCTATAAACACCTTATAAATTTTTATAAATGCCTTATAAATTTTTATAAACACCTTATAAATTTTATAAGCTCTCTTATAAAGCCTTATAAATTTTGATAAACACCTTATAAATTTTTTATAAACACTTTATACATTTTATAAGGTCTCTTATAAAGCCTTATAAATATTTATAAGCTCTCTTATAAATTTTTGTAAATACCTTATAAATTTTTATAAGCACCTTATAAATTTTTTTAAACACCTTATAAATTTTATAAGCTATCTTATAAAGCCTTATAAATTATATAAGCTATATCATAAAGCCTTATAAATTTTATAAGGTCTCTTATAAAACCTTATAAATTTTATAAGCTCTCTTATAAAGCCTTATAAATTTTATAAGCTCCCTTATAAATTTTTTTGGTGGAAAATTTTTTTCATAAAGAGGAAAAAAATTTGACGCAAAATGTATTTTTTTGGCGGCAAAATTTTTTTTTGGCAGGAAAAAAAATTGTAAAAATATAAAATAATAATAATATAAGGGTACTTTGGTCATTTTTCCATAATGAGGGGTATTTTTTGAAAATGTCCAAAAAATGAGGGCAGTGATGAAAATGTCCTCCTTTGAGGGGCATTTTTGCATTTCTCCCTAAGATGATTATACATACATTTATATTAGTATATACTTGCTGAATTGATTAAAATACTAATAAATAAATAAAATATGTGTCAAATCGATACTATAAAACAAAAATATACATGGATCTACAAAATTAAATGAATACAAGTTTAAAACCCTATATATATATATATTAGTATATACTAGATAAATTACTTATGATATTAATAAATAAAAATATGTGTTCTATCGATAATGTATAACACAACAGAATTAAACATAGATCTTAAAACCTAAATAAATATGGGTTCAAAACCCTAAATAAATACGAGTCTAAAAATTAAGTTCTAAACGAATCTAAAACATAAATGAATATGAGTCAAAACGTAAATGACTCGAGTCAAAAAAAATTTATATGCAAAATTGTAATGCATCAAACTTAAGTAAACAAATATAACAAATATATTTTATGTACAACACTGGTGATCACTATAAATTTATTGTTAGTATATCAAATATATATAATTAATTAAAAAATTAATTTACACATACAAATCAAATTATAAAATAAATAAATAAAACAAAAAATATTATATAACTCGTGCATAGCACGGGACATCATCTAGTTCTACTAATAAGATTTATGATAATGTATTATGAAAAATGGGATAATATTTGAAGATATGCGAGAGCATGTGAAAGTATGTGCGAATATGCAAGAGTATGTAAAATTCTTTGATACAAATTTATAAAAGATTCTACATGGTTTTATAATACTGAAAGAGTTTATTCTAGGACTCTTAAATCATTAAAACTCCATATAAATTTTGTTCGAATAAATACATTTTTCTCTTCGATATAGTAAGTAGATAAGATCTAAATAGTAAAAGCTTATCTCTTGACCAGTTACCAAGCGCACATATAGTTTTAAATTTTAAGTATTTCATTTCGACAAAAATAACAAGAAATTTAAGTATAACATTACAATCCTTGAATATTATTATTTTTGAGATAAATATTAAAATGATCTTTAATGAATGATCACAAATAAATTTTCTGGATATTAGATATATTATAATCTAACAGTTGAAAAAAAACGATATAATAAATAACCAAGATTAACTTTTAAGATTTTTTATCCTCTTAATATCATGAAAGTAAAAAGAGACATAATTTCCTCTCTCGAGTTTGTATAGCCGCCGCTTGAACTTCGTCAATTCTCTTTGTTGGTTAAGCGACCAGTGGCATTAACAGCACCAGTGCCAGACCAAAGCTTTCTTGCTTCTTTAAATTTTGGGCTTTGTTTTAGATGGTTTTGTTTTGGTGATCGGGTTCAGATCTACGATGAGTTGGTTGTGTGCCTCTTAGTCTCAGCATTGTTATGTCGGATCTGTCGAGGTAAATTTCCTCAGTGTCTCGTTACTCCTTTCACTGGTGGTCTGAGAGCCTTAGCCATCACAACGTCTCATTCTTTTCTATTTATAGGATAGAGAATTTCCATTGTTCTCTCTTTGATTATTTGTTGTTATTTGTTCTTTGTATCAGATTTTCGAATCCAATATTAATATCTTCTAGTGACAAATATATGGGAAAATTTCAAAAATAACCTAAAAATTGATTTTAATACAAAAATGTAGTCTTTTCATTTTTTTCTCCAAAACTAACTCACATGGGTAGGAAAATTATAATTTTACCTTTAATGAGTAAACAAAAAACCTGATAACAAAATTATGTTCGTATCCCTTGCAGATTAAGGAGACTTCACGTGAAATCTATTCCAAGAAGACTTCACCTGAAGTCTACTATTTCTAGAAGGAGACTTCATGTTAAGTCTACTTTTTAGTTTTATATTTAGTTAAAAATTAAATAGTTAATTAAAAATTAAATAGTTAATTAAAAATAAAATAGTAAGTATATTTATACATTGATTCCAAGATCTAATAATAAACAAACATGATGTATTAAAACTAAAATTAGATTAAACATGGGGGAAAAGAAATATAGTATGGATCAAGTTAGAATGTAGGATTACAATTTAGTGTTAATGTTTTAAGAGTTACAATTTAGTGTTAATGATTTAGAAGTTACAATTCAGAATTTAGAATTTACAATTTACAATTCAAGATTTAGAATTTACAATTTACAATGATAGGATCAAAACCTCATGGTTCATAACCAAACTATGGCATGTGTTAGGGTTTAGGGTAATAAGATATGGTTATGTTTTCGGATTTCAAATGTTGTAGTAAAAGGGGTAAATTGTGCATATATTTGGAAATAAGTATATCTGGTCCAACATTTCCGGAAAATAGTCGATAATTTACGGTTTATAATTAAGTAATTAGGTTTTATAATTAAGAATATAGTGTTTAGAAGTTATAGTAGACTTCATACGAAGTCTACTAATATTTAGAGTTTATGGGTTATAGTAGACTTCACGTGAAGTCTTCTTCTTCACAAGTAGACAACGGGTGAAGTCTAATCGTAGGAGATTTCATATCGACGTCTTCTTTTAACTAGTAGACTGTGGGTGAAGTCTACTACTGTTTAGAGTTTAGGGGTTAAAGGAGACTTCACGTGAAGTCTTCTTTTGTACAAGTAGACTTCACGTGAAGTCTCCTCCTCCGGAAATTAAATTGGGTTGTGCTAAACCAAAAATAACCAACAATTGAACCAGAAAAACCAAACGTGTAATAGAAATACAATTCAATTTGCCCGTATGAATAAAATTTTAGAAAAACCCTAGCCACTTTTTCTTCTTCTTCCAACATGTAAGTCTACTATTCTCTCCTCCTTCAAGATCTAAGATTTTATTAACTATTTTCTCATAATTTTGTCTTTTTTTGCAAGTTTCATGGGAAGCTTCCAGCCACCGGAGCCTCTTGTTTATGACCAACATCGATCATGTCTCTCAAAAAGGTAGATTTGTTTTGGAAAATATTGATTTTTTATTTTCTTGGTAAAGTATTGATTTTTTTGTGTTTTTAGTCTAAAATCCGATTTTTAAAGTAAATCTTGTGAAAACTTTGATTTTTAGTACATTTTATAGTTAGAAATTGTATTTTTAATGAATATTTTGTGAAAGATCTAATTTTTTGAACTTTTTTTGTGAAAGATTTTATTTTTAAAGAAAGTAATGTGAAAGTTTGATTATTTTTTTTGTGCTTTCTAGTTAGAGATTTGTTTTTGAAATGAGATCTTATAAAAATCTTAATTTTTAATAATTTTTAGTTAAAGATTATATTTTTAAATGAATATGATGTGAAATAATTTTTTTTTGGTCTATTCTAGTTAAAAATCTAATTTTTTTGGTCTTTTCTAGTTAAAGATCTATTTTTTGATATGATTTGTGATATTTTTTTAAGAAGAACATAATATTTTGGTTTTATCTAAAAAAAATTATACTTTTTCTAGAAAATTTGATTTTTTTATAGTTAATAATTATAATTTAGTGACTTTTATTTGATTTTTTGTTGTATAATTTTTATATTTCTAATGAATATTATGTGAAAGTTTTGATTTTTAACATTTTCTTATTAAAGTTTACGTTTTCTATCAAAAAAATTGTGTAAGAATCAAATTTTTTTATCTTTTGTCTTTAAAAATTACATTTAATGAGTATTTTTGTTGGTTCTTTTAAGCAGACTTATGGTGGAGACTTCTAGTGGAGAGTTCTGGTCGAGACTTCGAGTGGAGACTTCTAGTGGAGACTTCTCGTGAAGACTTCTCTTGGAGACTTCTAGTGGAGACTTCTCGTGAAAACTTATAGTGGAGACTTCTATTGGAGACTTCAAGTTGCCAACAAATTATAAATATTGCATTGTAAATAAGTGTGGAATTGCTATTGATGGCTATTACTAATTATGTAACATGAATGATAACAAGTTATTATATGTAAGCAAAAAAGTTTTATGTTCTTTTGTTTAAAAGAGTTTATACACATATCAAACTTTTATTAATTTCAATAACTTTAAAAAAAGTAGGTTCCCTAACTTATACCCTAAGATAATTTTTTAAAGGACAAGGAAGAACTCTCTAAGTCATTCACATAATATCATGAACAAAACATAAATTCATACAACCATAACTATCAAGGAAGAATTCATACAAGTCTGTTTGTGACATAGTAGACTTCACTTGAAGTCTACTTTGGATGAGCTAACTACCTATATCCCTTTTAAAATTTACAAAGGCTTACCTGTAATATATGATTATGTTAAACTTGTACAAAACATAATATAAACAATATTAGTACAAAAAAATTGGTAAAAGTATCGTTAATAATCAAAATAAATCAATCTTAAGATATAAAGAAAGAGGAGACTTCACGTGAAGTCTACGAGAATAGAAAGTAGACTTCACGTGAAGTCTACAAGCATAGTAAGGAGACTTCACGTGAAGTCTACTAAGGTTATTTTTGCATTTGATAGATTTTGACTTCTAAAAAGTAGACTCACGTGAAGTCTACTTTTCTGGAGTTTATTTTTGTAGTTGACTAAATGTTGACTATTCTGCCGGAGACTTCATGTGANATCTACGAGAATAGAAAGTAGACTTCACGTGAAGTCTACAAGCATAGTAAGGAGACTTCACGTGAAGTCTACTAAGGTTATTTTTGCATTTGATAGATTTTGACTTCTAAAAAGTAGACTCACGTGAAGTCTACTTTTCTGGAGTTTATTTTTGTAGTTGACTAAATGTTGACTATTCTGCCGGAGACTTCATGTGAAGTCTACTACGCTTTGGGTAAAAGCACAGACTTCACGTGAAGTCTACTTTAAAAATCAGAGGTTATTATTGCAATTAAATAAGTTTGACTATTATAACAGAAGTCTCCATGAGAAGTCTCCGGAGAGTAGACTTCATCTGAAGTCTACACTGAAATAAGAGTAGACTTCACATGAAGTCTACTATATTTAATTAATAATATTAATTTTTTTATTTTCCATAAACTCGAATGTGGGACCCAATTCAGAGGAGACTTCACTTGAAGTCTCCATAATTTTTTGGAGACTTTACCTAAAGTCTCTGACTTTAAATTACTTTCCTTTATTTTTGGTCAAAAACTGTAATCTTGGTTAACTTCATAAATAACTCCTATGTAGGACCCAATTCAGAGGAGACTTCACCTGAAGTCTTTGAATTTTTTGGAGACTTCACGTGAAGTCTATCTAAAATTAAATTTTTTTCCCAATTGCAAAACTGACCCACAATTTGGTAGACTTCACCTGAAGTCTACTCTCCAAATCAAAAAAAATAGTCAAATACAAAACTAACCTTTCTGTTGATTAATAGACTTCACGTAAAATCTACTATGTGAGTAAACTTCACATAAAGTATACTCTCTGCAAATTTTCTAAAGTAAAAAAATAGCTTAATTTGAGTAAATGCTTATTGTTACCTTCTTTAAATGTCCACAATGTTGAACTACATAGTTGATCGTTGCTTAAACTTTCTAAATGAACCGAAAATTGTAAGTTTTCAGAATTGAAACAAAAATTTGTGAAGTTTTTGGCTACAAATGAAGAGAGAAAGGGAGCTAATGTTGGTGGAGGTTGTGAAAAAGCATAAAAATGAAGAAAAAATGGCATTTAGAGCTTTGATTTGGTTGGTAATGGTAGTTGGTTGAATTGAAGATGAATGATATTTTCGTAAATATTTGAGACTACAAGGATATTTTAGTGATTTTGTATCGTGCTGAAACTTTTTTAAAAAATAATGGCATTTTAGATATTATATGAGGTTATATGGGTAAATTGTATAGTGTTTAAGAGAGAGAAATGAGAAGGTTATTTCACCTCAATGGGTTAGTTTTGAAAACCATTATTTTTTGTTACGTCTAATGTTATATTTATATGTAAGAAAAATAAGGTTTGGGTGTCTTTTTAATAAGCCAATAAATGGGATTTTTTGTAATTGTTTTTAAATACAGGTTGTTATAAAAAAATAGATCTCTTTTTTAATAGTAATAGATGTTGTAGGGACATAAGAGCTAGATTATTACAATGGTCAAGAAGAACAAAAAAGATTGACATTTGAAAGGTTGTTGTATTTGATCTCTATATATGGATGTGCTTGATAATTTTTTGTTACGGCTAATGTTATATTTATATGTAAGAAAAACAGGGTTTGGGTGTCTTTTTAATAAGACAAAAATAAATGGGATGTTTTGTAATTGTTTTTAAATACAGGTTGTTATAAAAAAAATAGATCTCCTTTTTAATAGTAATAGATAAATTCAATCAAATACTATATGACTTGCAATTAAGAAATCGTCACTGGTTTATGTAAATATAGATCTTACTATGTGCATGGAAAGAAGTCTTAGAGTAATAGATTGTATATCAACTGCAATTAAGAGCTCATAATTGGTTTATATTAATATCGATCTTAATATGTGTAGATAAAAAAGGCTTAAAGTATAAAATTGAAAAGAAGAACTTGTTACAAAAAGATAAAGCTTCGATATTAAAATGTTGCTTAAATGATTAGAGTCATGGCGGTTAAATAGGCTATTATTATGGTTGAGTTTAAATTATGAGGTAGGAATCTGATTTAAGTGGCTTTTTTAATAAGAAATAGCTATATTAAAAAACTTGTTAAAAATATAGGAAGTTTAGGATTTAGGGTTTAGGGTTTAGGGTTCCACTTTAATAGAAGTAGATGTACCATACAATTCACTAAACCTTTAAAAAAATATTGTTCTGTGACTAAGACAAAATAACTAATTTTTCACTCCTGGTTTTTCTTTTAAAATTAGATTTTGTAATTCAAATTAATTTCATTATATACATAAATTTCCAAAATAGAATTTAACCCTCCACATGTATGGGTGGATCCACATCTAGTGCTCTTTTAAAAGCCAAGAAACTAATGGTTTTTGTCTGTTTTTCATTAAAAGCTAATGGTTTCTAATACCGTAAAGGTCAATGTGACAATGTATATGCTATTCTGAGATTTGGAAATTTATATATATATATATATATATATATATAGCATAAGTGACATATGAATAGAACATATAAGTTTAATTAGAGTATGAAAACCGATTTTCGAGAAATTGTGTGAATCCACCACCTCAGGAAAAAAAACACTTGTAAGAGAACTGTGTTATAATGAGTAAAAATAATTTTGGTGAACAAGATATCAAATAAATCGTAAGTAGCCATTAGCCTAGTGGCAAACGTTAAGTCTATTAAAGGCATGCACACTTGTACATTCAGGAATCGAGTCCTACCGTATGCATTATATAGGAACTTAGCTAATATCCCGACTAGTTGTAGCCCAATATTGACAAAAAAATATCAGATAAATCTTTTGTGTTAAATGTATATACATATTAAAATAACATACATATCTTGAAATTTAATTATATGATGTTTGAATAAAAGTAGCTCTATCCAATTTGTAGTGGTAGTTAATGATAGGGACCAAAGTGAAATAATTAATACAGCATATCTTCGAGACTTCGATAACATTGAGATAGTATCTCTAGCAATTTAAAGTATTCCATAATTTGAAATATAGATGTATGTGAATATGGTATGATAAAATCGGCTTTCAGATGATATACGAACCCATCACTTCCAATAAAAAAATTAGGTCAATTTCGGTGAACTAAACAAATCAGAGAAATGTAATGTATTTCTTTTAAAAAATTGTATCTTATTTTAACTTTGAAACACATAAATAAAGGAAATTGTTTACGGTTTATTTATAAACTGTGGACACTGCAAACCAGCTAATCAGAGCCATGCTTAGACTATCTCTATTGGGAGTTTCTAATGGAGTTTCTCACCATTAAAAAAATAAAAAATAATGAAAAAGTAAGAGAGAGGTGAGAGATGGTTTCTCAAATGAGAAACCTTGAGAACCCCATGAGAAACTTTCATACCACATGTACATATATGATTTGTTAAATTTCATGTTTACAATAAAAATTTAATTACAAAACTAAATTATATTAAAATATTAATATTTTTATTTTTTGAGAAACTTTACCAGGTTCTCACCAATACAGATGTTCTTAGAGACTAGAGGATTGGGCATTTTCCCTAGGCCACAAAATAAATTATTTAATACACGGGTAAAAAGTAATGTTTTATATTCTTTTCTTCAAAAGTTTTATCTTAATTAATTAAAATGTTACTTTAATTTAAAATAATCACGCCGAGTTACTCTAAGTATGGTAGTTAGGATGATCCAACAAATGACTCAGGGTACCGGAGTTCGATTCCTCCTCACTGCACAAGTAATTAAAAAAACATTTTAGAGTATGAGCTGAGCTATGGATCAGACCTTGTCTATCCAATTTATTAAAAACATAATTTAAAATAATCACTTTTGAAGGAATGTGAGCTCAAATTTGTTTCTCCAAAAGATTAAACATAATAGAAGTTTTTTAAAAGTTAGATTTGAGTTTAAATTATGATTTAAATTTTAATGTAGCTTGCTATTTTTCCTCTAATTTTTTGGGCCCAAATTTAATATTTTTCAATTACTTTTGTTATTCTTTTTTAGAAGAATTTTTTTTTTAATGTTTATAAATGTAGATGTGAAGAGTTGATAAACTTCATGATTTTATTAAGGGAAGAAAAGATAAAAGTAATAAATATTGTGAATAAGAAGAAACTCACGCGCGAAAATTAGATAGATGACATAATGAATCAAGAGAAACATATAACTATCAGTCTTCGTATTGATATAGTTATAAGTTAGTTATTTAATTCTTGACTCTCAAAATTAAATTAATAGCCAATTTATTATAAAAATTAAGCATCACAAAAATAGTTTTGAAAATAGGTTTAAAATGAGATAAATAAATTTTTTTTGTGAATATTATCTCGCGCATCGTACGGGTACAAAACTAGTATATATTAAAGAGAAAACACAATTTATAAGTAAAAACTAAATTCTTATCATATTCTTTAACCAATATGGTTGGAATTTAATTTCATGTATGCTGTTAAATAATTTTTTTATGTTTGCAAAAAGACACTTTTTCTATCAATAGTACTTAAGGCGGTAAAGTTTTTTGTTGAGCATAATGTTCTTTTAAAAACTAATCATATTTATCTGTTTAAATTTCTTCAAATTTGATTGGCTTTTAGAAGATCATTATGCTCACAAAAAACTTTACCAGTTAATACCTAAAACACTTTTAAATTTATTTATTTTTTTCTGTTAACTCAACTCAATTATAATAAGTTGTCAAGTGAATTCGAAGTTATATCATTCACAAATGTGAGATTCCTGAAAATTCTCTTAATACTTCGGGCCAGAAAATATGCTTTGTGGTTCAGAACTCTTGAGATCAAAGATTATAAAAAAAACCTAAAAGACATTGGGCTATGAAGAAATCTTCCAAATACGATTGGAGAGTAGGCAAATTTTCAGGTTATGCTATCATCTTCGTCATCTCTAAATAGTCTATCGAAAACTCAATCTCTGATATCTATAGTGATATGAAACTTACCATCACCCAACAAAGAGCCTCAAACTCTACATAGAATGAGGATAAACTGCGCCGAATCTCCTTACTCCCATATTAAAGATGCGGATGCTATCTGGGAAACAATAGCAACCAAGACTTGAAAATAAAGTCCTTTTACGAATCATTGACAAAACACTGATGTCCGGTAAAGGCTAAGAGAGCCAAAATAAGCCTATAAATGATCTCCTCCTTTTGGTTATGAATTATGAGCTTAACTTATTTTCCATGGACCAACCTCTTTTGTGTTTTAATCCATGCCTCAGCCTCCAACTCTACAAATTGTAATAAAAGTCGTTTATTATTTCAATAGTAGATAACATATATCTGAGAAGGATATTAACAAATAAATGAGACAAAACATAAAATATTAAATAAAATGTATTAGAAATAATAACTATTTTTTGTCAACATTACTCATTCTTTTTATTATTAATGAATTTGACAAATGCCCGATCTATAACCAAACTTTTTTTTTCCTTTGTATCTGAGAGAAATGGAACTCGGGTGCCTGAGGAATGCTAAAGTGATCTCTACCACTAAAGCACATATCCGCGACAAAATAAAAACTATCAAAATTTTTGAAACAAATTTTTCTCTAAAATATAATAAATATTAAAGACATACAAAATTTATCTGTAAAACTAAATTCTTATCGTCTTCTTCAACCATTATGGTTGGAATTTAATTTCCTGTATATTGTTGAATAAAAAAGAATTAATGCCAAGCTGTATGTGCCCACTCGTCAATAATATACCCCAAATGAAAAATACTTGTCCTCAACATTTAATGGCAACTGCACTCTTTATGAAAAGCAGAAGTCTGTCCAAACACCGTTCTTTTGTGAAACAGATAGATATCGACAAAGAAATTTAATAGTGAGGAAGGTCCTTTAACAAAAATAAAATGAAATAAATAAATAAATAGTGAGATCATAAAATATTGTAAACCAACATCTTATATATTTTATCTTATATATTAAAACGGGATATAGTTTCATTTTAACCATGTTATAAACTTTAGGATAAAAGTAATATATGATTTGTAACAATCCTTAAAAATATGATTATGGTGTGTTTGGTTATAAACTTTTTTTATAAACATTTAAAATTAATAAATATCTAATAGCAAAAAAATTTAAAGGCTAAAATTTAATAAAATATATCAGATACAAATTCGGTAATTGATTCAGTTTCGGTTTGGGTTTAAATTTGGTTTTCCGGTTACATATATTTAGGACTCATTATGACATTTGTCGAGTTTGGTTCTTTTAATTTGATATTTTTTTCTTTTGATTTAAAACTTATTTGATTATTTTTATTTTTTCGACAGAGTTTGTTTTGATATAGATGGATTCAGATAGTTTTATATAAAAAATTCAAAACTGAAAAATATTTAATAGAAAGACTCTAAAAAGCTAAAATTCGACTATTGATTTAGTTCTCGTTTGAATTTGGTTCAGGTTTTTAGATATATAGATTTAGAACTCATTGGAATATTTGTCGGATTCGATTCCTTTAATTCGAGTTGATTTTGGTTTGTATTTTGGACCTTTAAAACAATATTTAGAAAACCATATTCAAAATATAAATACGGGTCCAAAAACCTAAATTAATACGACTGAAAAATTAATTAAATCCCACGCTATAGCGTGGGTTTAATCCTAGTTTATATATTAGAACGGAAACACTTTCATTTTGATCGTGTCATAAGCTTTAGGATAAAATTAACATAGTTTGTAACAACCCTTAAGAACAGGCTTAACGTAAGTTTCATTATAAACTTTTATATAAAAATTCAAAACTAATTCAAGTATAAAAATATATCAGATATAAATTTAGCTCTTGATCCGATTTTGGTTTGGGTTTCGATTTAATTTTGCGGGTACATAAATTTAGCACATATTATTGTATTTTATCAAGTTCAGTTTTCAGTACTTCTGTTATCTTGATGTAAGACTTATTTGGACATTTTTTTATTTTTCGGATACGGTTCAGTATAGATCGAGTTCGGGGTTCAAGAGTTTTATATAAAAATAAAATTTTAAACATTTAATAGAAAACTTTTAAAAGTTAAATTTAGTTCTGGTTTGGGTTCGCTTTTTTGGGTACATAGATTTATGATCTATTTGAGTATTTTATCCGGTTCACTTACTCTAATTCGGATTGATTTTGGTTCAAATTTCTGACCTCTAAAATAACATCTCAAAAATAAGATACAAAAATATCAACAGAGGTCTAACTAATTAAAAGAACACATTTTAAAAAAACAATCAAAACAATAAAATTCTGCGTTATAACGCAAATATAATTCTAATTAAATTTTAAGTGGGAGATACTTTCAGTTTGGTCCGTTTATAAGCTTTAGGATAAAATTATCCTATGATTCATAATTGCCCTTAAAAATAAACTTAATTTAGGTTTCGTTTTAAACTTTTATGTAAAAATTTTAAAATAATAAAGATTTAATTGAAAAAATCTAAAAAAACAAGTAAATATATATCGGTATAAATTTGGTTTTTTGAGTACATAGATTTAGGATTTATTCTTGTATTGTGTCGTGTTAGGTTCCTCTAAATCGGTGTTTTAGTTCTTTTGATTTAAGATATATCCGAGTATTTATATCTTTGAATATGGTTCAGTTTGGTATAGATCGAGTTCAGGTTCGAGTATTTTTATATAAAAATTCAACATTAAAAAAACTAATAGATAAACTCTAAAAAGCTAAAACTTGGTTCTTGATTTGGTTCCAGATCGAGTTTATTTTTGTATACTTAAATTTAGGGTCCAATTAGATATTTTGTTGGGTTTGATTCTTCTAATTTGGATTCAGATTTTGGGTCTCTAAAACATCATCTCGAAAACAATATTGCAAAATATCAACCGGTCTGACAACCTAAATAAACATATTTTAAAAAAATTTAAAACAATTGAATCGTGCATTATAAAAACTCTACAAATGTAAGATTTGGTTCTTGATTTGATTATGGTTTGGAGGTCAGTTTTTCAAATACATAGGTTTAGAATCCAATTGAAATTTTTGTCGGGTTTAGTTTTTCTAACTTGGATTGATTTGGATTCGGTTTTTGAGTCTTTAAAACAACAAAAATATTTTAAAATATCGTTACGGGTCTCATAACCTAAATAAATTTGGTTTAAAAAAATTTTAAAAATCAAATCTCGTGTTTAATTGCGGGTATAATCCTAATTTATTGATTAAAAAGAATACTATTAGGAAACTAACTTGGAATTTGTAAAAACTTACGTATTAAAACCTTTTGTATACTAAAAATATATTAAAAATAAGTAATTTTTTATTATAAATAATGTTTATATAATTATTATGCTTATATTTTTATTATAAAGTTAGATATGATTTGTATATAAAAATTGTAATATGATACAAATGTTTAGATGAAAACAAGTCAGACTAAACTTAGTATTTCACAGACAAAATATGAGTTTTAGTGCATATAAAATTTTATGTCTCGAGCAAACTCAGGTCAGAAGATTTTTATAAAACTAAAAAATTATTTAAAAACAAGATAAGACTAATAAGAATATAAAGTTTGTCATAGAAATATTTGATATTTTTATAGCTATGGTTGATATTTAATATAAAAATACGAGTCAAATATTCGCTCATCACATGTCATTTAATATTACATGTTATTTGATAGTAACAAGTTATTTAAAAATTATTCATGTTATAAAGAATATAAATCATTTGATATCATATGTTAATTGATAATAATATAATTTGTTTATTATCATAAATAATTCAATAACTATGATTTATTTGTTAATTACATGTAATTAGATATTCGATAATTATGGTAATTATCTTATAATTCTAAATTAAAAAATAACTTTTAAAACATGGGATGGTAGAGCATGGGTTAGAATCAAGTCTTTTTCTAAAAGTAAATCGGGCAAGATAAACATTTAGGTACTACGAGGAAAGTAAACAGGTCATTGTTTGAGAATACGCTAATTTTCTGACCAATGTGATGGTTGAGAATATGCTAATTTTGTGTATCGTAACATAATAAGAAGATAACATAAGTAACTGTTAGATCATTGTTTGTTCGTTTTCACTTTATGTCTATCCTCAATATTGAATGATCCAATGTCTTAAGAATTCTCCGTTAAGCCATTAGAAAACAAAAGAATCTACTTCGAAGATCATTTAAATCTGAAACCAACATTTAGGTTGTTTATTCTGAAGCATAATAGAATTATTCTACTAAGAGCCACATTACCAAATATATATATGAGTCTTTAATAACATATTGTAAGAGCCACATACAGTATTTTGGGCAGAAATTTATTACAGATTTCCCACTAACCACTTATAAATACATGTAAGTTCCTGTACAAAATCAGCATTAGCAGATATAAGAACGAAAAGAACACAGCCAGATGGCGAAGGATGAAGAGGAGCCGCTCAGCCCGATGGCGCGTATATTCGAATCGCCAGATGTTGACTATTGCGTCGTGATCAAAATTGGATTCAAAACCAAGATTAAACCGGAGGTCGTTCTTAATGCCTTGAAGCATAATGTCTACAAACATCCTCGTTTCTCCAGCAAACTGGTACAGTTAGCTACTTATACATATATATATATATATATA
>OVBA01007164.1:0-15254 GCA_900406435.1 Lepidium aucheri
GTAAAGCTGATTTCCTTGCCCGTCGAGTCCGGGGTCTTGCTCGTAATCAAGCTTTTGTGGATCATGTTCCCCAGCATTGGATGTCTTTTTTTGCTGTAGTTGAGTCAAGTTGGAAAAAAAAATATATTTTAAATATATTTTCGAATATTTTAAATAAAATTTTAAATATTTTATATAATTTTTAATATTTTAAGTATTTTTTATAAAAAGTTAATTTTTAATATTTTTAAATAATTTTTAATAGTAAAAAGTAAAAAAAAAAAACAGATATATCCGTTTATGGATATCTAAAGTCCACATAGTGATTTCGCATACGGATATGGATCGAAATATAACGGATATCCGAGATACGGATACAGATATTCTAAAAATGGATATCCACTCCGTCACAGGCTACATGATGTAACTAAATTAAATTACTCTCGTTGACTGTCTCTGCAGTTCCCAGATTGACCATGAAAATATGAGTGTGATCCATGTTTCTTAGAAATGATTTATCAGAACAAAACAGGTTTCACATTTCTATAGTTGCATAAATGTGATAAACTTGATGTAGTCTATTGTTCCATTCCCATCTACTCACGGCTTCCAAGAGTTGCTTAACTCATTGGAAAAGAGGATGGCAATACTCACAGCTTCCAAGAGTTGCTTAACTTCAGATTCAGTGAGTTTAGAGCCAAGTTTAGCCAGCCTTATTTTCAATTCTTCGTAAGTGATTTTGCCACTTTTGTCGGTATCCATATTCGCAAACATGACCTTCTATACATAATATAATATCAATAAAGTCTTTAAACCTGCAACTGTGAATGTTAGGATAGAGTCACGAAGATATTATTTGGTTTGTATTTTTCCACTGTTTTAGAATGTTCAAACCTAGTTTTTAATTATGTTATCTGGAGAATTCTGGAGCAATTACTAGAAAAGAAAGATAAGTAGATTTTTTATAAAGTGTAGATAACAATAATATCATACGGATTTTAAAAGGAATCAAATAGGTTTACCGTTTTCTAGAGAACTCTTCTTATGTGCCAAGTATGATACTAGTTCCAAAGTAAATGACACCATATATTTCTTTTTAAGAATCAAGACTATAGTAATTACTCAAATGATATTGTTGGGAGCTGGACTCTACTAAGTTGGTTGAAACTTTTCACTTTAGTAGTTTTACTACAAGTAAACAAGACAACAAAATCCGTGTGTATACAGAGAACATTGGAAAAAAACAAAATTGCTTTGAAAGATTCAGATATTACAAGAAAAAGATTATTAAATTAGAGAACTATGTTAGTCAAGATTTGTATTTATACATGATGCAGGAATTGGAGAACAAGGTAAATGAACAACGTAAGTTAGTAGAGAAAGAGAGTGTTTCATCGGATGTGATAATTGATAAACCAACATCAGATTAAAACCCAGAGTCTATCAAAGAGGAGTGAGTGATCACACTCTTGCTTGTGAGCTAGAGATAGAATCACGTAACTGTAAAAATAGATGAATCTACAGAGAAACATAAAAATGGTCAGAAGGTTGCTGAACAAGTGGAACTCAAAGAACCAATCATTGTGAAAAAGGATGTTGAAGTCGGGGATGTGGAGAAAGAAGAAGAGAAGCCACCTGTGGAATTAATGATCCTTCCCATTGATATATCTCTGTGCCTGCAATTAGTAGAATGATATCAAGAATAGTTAGTAAAGACTTTAAAGAGTGCCCAGTAGCAATAAAGTGTCGGTGAAGTTACAATAAAGTGGGAAAGTTTCGCTCATTAGGATCTTTAGGCTTTGTTGTGCTTCTATTCTTCATCCATTTTACATTATTCTCTCAGGCTATAAATTCTAAAATAACTTTTGCAATTTGTACGAATGAATTTTGAAGATGTTTTTTTTTCCCGAAAATAACTTTCATTGATAATAGTGGTCAGGCTAGGCCTGTTACAAAAGATAGGACCATTGGTAAAGCCCAGAAACACAAAAACAAAGAAAAGCAGAAATCCAAAAGGCCCATTAAGCAAGTAAAAATTAAAAAAAGTTCTTAGCCAACATGTTGGCCCAAGTTCGGTTTTATGGATTCGGAGAGCCGGTTCTCTTCTCTTAGCCTGTGGTTTCCATGACAGCCTGATCCTGAATGCCTTCTTCCGCAAGTCTGCTGCTGTCGGGGATTCCATCTCCTCCTGTCATACTCACCATGTCAGTGTTCTCATCAATTGTTGGGATAGCTAACTCAGCATCTATTAGGTCCGGAGATACATCTGCCATGAACGTGTCTTGCGGGTTGTTAATCACATCTTCAATTGTCACCATCGTGCTATAAATGTTGTGTAACGGTGCTCTGTTATCAAGTGGTTGTGATGTGTATGGTTGTGTTGCCAGAGAGTCTGAGGAGTATGACCAATCAGTTGTTGAGTCACTGCTGAAGTTCCTTGGAAAATGATCATGCTCTTGTGGAGGAGGAAACACCAAGTAATCTTCTGGAGTTGGAACATATGTGCAGTGGATGGCCCTGTGTGTGAGTTTTTGGCAAGTGAGGCACAATCTATGGACCCATTCATAGTAGAACTGCACGTAAGACCTATCTCCGTTTTGACAGTAGATGCTCTGATAGTATCTGAGCCTGTCTGAGAGATTGAATCTTATCTTGACTCTGATGAGAGGTGGTCTTGTGATGGCATACTCGTTAAGATCCACATCCAGAACTTCTCCTATTGTGGATGCTATTAACCTTACCGCAGTTTCTGATGCATAGTGAACTGGAAGATATTTTACTTGCATCCACAAGTGAATCGAGGTGATCGGGTTGAGAGACTGGTTGTTTGTCCATTTTTCCACCACGAGGAGCCATCTGTTGTAGGTGAGTGGCTGCATTCTGTAAATCGCATTCATATCTTCTTCATTTGAGAGGAAGAATTGTGCCATCTCAGTATTAATCATTCTCCCTTTGACAGTGGTGTGAAGACACCAATCCTTTGGAATGTCTTCGATGAGCTCGACAATTTTTTGCTCAAGAGGGTTCACCGTCTGGACTAATAGGCGTCTTCTATTATGAGCTTGGATGTCTTGGTACATTTGCCCTGGGAGGAAAACTGCAGGGTTTTTCCATCCTAAGTCCCAGTGGTTCAGGGAATTCCACATCTCCTTATCTATTTTTGGTGAGGTGCTTCATCTTTCTCCAAGTATTTATAGACTCAATATCTTGGTTATACGTCGCATGGCGTTTCAGTTTCACTACTGTTGGTTTTTTGCCTTGGGAATCATCAGTTCTCTTATCAACTATTGGTTGAACCAGAGTTAGTAGAACATGCCAAGGATTTGCCTTGTGCAATTTGCTCTCGTGCGAGTTTCCACAGGGTTAATCATTGTTTTTGACAAGTGGCATGAGTTGATTGGCGTTCGGTTAATTCCTGACTAAACCTTATATATTCTTGTCAGCCGTAATTAACCTAAAGAAATGATTACCTAGGGTTTCCCTTCAAGTAATGATGATTTCGCAGCTCTCAGAAGAAACGCTTTGTCTGTTTTGAGGAAATCGAAGAGTCCTCAGTTTTATCAGGGCGAGAAGAGTTATGAGATGTTGGGCCTATTTAAACAAAGGCCCATTTCTGGTTCTGCTCTTTGTACCATCTTCTTTGGCTTTCTAATTGGCTTGTCCAACTAATGTTGATTATTGGGCCTAACACTCAGAGTCTACTCCAGCCCAACATGTTGTTGGCTCATTGAATTACTGATGGTTGTCTCCCGTTTGGGCCTGTGGGTTCTAGTTATTCGTGATCCATCTTGGGAGTCCTCTTGCTAGATAGTCAGAAAATCTTTCATCCTTTATCACACTTTTTGCTATGGCTCTAGCTTCCATGTTCCTGCTTAAATGCACTGCAATGAATTTGCAGACTTGGAATCTCTTTGCATATTCGTGGATCCTGAATAACTAGGCCTTGAATTTAGGCCATCTTGCTGGTTCTTTAATGGCCTTAAGTATTGTTTGGTTGTCTTCTTCAATTAGCAAATTTCTAACTCTCAGTTCTAGAGTTGCTTGCATGATCCAGCTTAGTCCTGTGAAAGTTGTGTTTAAGTATGAGGTGCAGCTGGCAATGGTGTGTCTCCCATGTAGCAGATTCTATTCACCACTGTCCATGCTACGTGCCATTTGATTACTTTGTATCCTTTGTAGTCCTCAGTTATCTCTGTTTGTTGGGGATTCAGTACTCTGGTTTTGGGGCTGTACTCCTCTGTTTCCATTGATATTCTCATCAGATCTCTCTCCGTGAGGCATTCCATGGCTTTACTTTGGAGGTTTGGTTTTGAGTTGTTGATTACAATTTCATTTCTCGTTTTCCAAATGGTCCATAGGACCCAAGGGAAGAGATTGAGGTTGTTGTTCTGGCCATTTCTTTCATATTTGTTGTGGATTAGAAAGCTCATGTTTGCAGTTGATGAGGAGTTCGAGTAGCCTGATGGAGGTATGGGGTGAAGTGTTAAAGCCTAGATTTGTCTCGCTGGGTGACACACGAAGAGACAATGGTTAATGGATTCTGGCTCAGTCTCGCAGATTGCACAAGTATCATCTCTGATTAGCTTCCTCTTTTTGAGATTTGCAGCAACCGCCAAGGCATTTGAGAGGACTCTCCAAAGGAATATTTGTATTTTCTGTGGGGTTTTGATGTCCCATACTTTGCTCTTTAATCTATCTTCAAGACTAGTAGGTGAGATTCATGTGTTGTCATTTGGTCTCGACAGATGTTGTGTGAGTCGATAGCCACTTTTCACCGTATACTCACCAGATTGATTCAGCCTCCAGATCCAAGAGTCTTTATTAGCTACACAGGGAGGTGTCTCTAGTATCACCTTTGCGTCAGCTTCCAAAAATGTGTCTTTCACCATCTGTGAATTCCATTCCTCATTCTGGATGAGGTCTGCAGCTTTTAGATTGACATTGAATATGCTGTTTTTACTTATTGGAGGACGGGGTTATTCAGTGCAAATCCATTTTGAGGTCCAGACAAAGGTGACTTCTCCATCACCGATCTATTTGAGGAGACCTTTCTCTAAGAGTTCCTTTCAAAAACATATACTTTTCCAAGCATATGAATCTTTGGCCCTTATTTCACTTGATAGGAAGTCAGTGTTGGGGTAGTATTTTGCCTTGAAAACTTTGGTTAGTAGCAGGGTTTGGTTGTTGAGCAGTCTCCAGGTTTGCTTTGCTAGCAGGGCTTGATTAAAATATTCTATATCCTTGAATCATAATCCTCATTCCTTCTTGGTTTTGCACATTTTGGACCAGGCCACCCAAGGGATACTCCTTCTTTCTTTGTTATGACGCCACCAGTATTGCAACATTGCACTAGTTAGCCTTTCGCATTGACCTTTAGAAAGCTTGAAACTTGACATTGCATATACTGGGAAGGCTGATGCTACTGCTTTTATCATAACTTCTTTCCCCCCGAAGGATAGGTTTTTTGAGAACCAATTATTTGTTTTGTTCTTTAGCTTCTCTGTGATGTATTCGAAGATTTTGTCTCTGTTTGTTTTGATGCACACAAGGAGACCTAGGTATTTTCCTATCCCATGATCCGTTTGTATTTGGAAGAGTTCTTTTAGGGAATTTTTTGTTTCTGGTGCTATCTTCTTCCCAAATGCTATTGCAGATTTTTCGAAATTTATTCTCTGTCCAGAGATCTTTTCATATTTGTCAAAGGTTTCTTTGAGGTGCTTTACTTCTTTTTCCTCTGCCTTGCACACAAACAAGCTGTCATCTACATATAGGAGATGTTGCAACACTGGTTCTTGGTTTCTGAACTTAATCCCTGATACGTTCCCTTTTACTAATTGTTTGTTCATTCGGTGAACTAGTGCTTCTGTTCCAAGCACGAAGAGGAAAGGAGATAAGGGATCTCCTTGTCGAATTCCTCTTTCCGGAGACACAAAACCATACGGAGTTCCATTCATTAGGATTGAGTATCTGACAGTTGTAATGCAGGTCATTATTCTTTGAGTCCATTCTGGGCAGAAGCCAAGCTTATGTAGTATGGTTTCTATGAATTTCCATTCTATCCTATCATAAGCTTTGGACATATCGGTTTTAATGGCCATGAATTTGTGTTGTCCTTCTGGATTGGTGTTAAGATGGTGCATGATCTCATAAGCCAGTAACACATTGTCCAATACGAGTCCACAAGCAGTGAAAGCTCCTTGTGTCTCCGTTATGATTTGTGGCAGAATGGGTTGTAGTCTTCCGACGAGGATTTTTGCCAACACTTTGTAGATCACTGAGCATAAGCTTATTGGTCTGAAGCTTTTCGTTTCATTTGGGGAATGTGTTTTAGGGATTAGTGTTATGTGGGTGTAGTTCCAATCACTTGGGAAATTACCTTTCCTGAAGGCTTCTCGTATTTCTGTTGTGATTTTGTCTTTGAGAATATCCCAGTGTTTGTGGAAGAATGTCGCTGTGAATCCATCAGGTCCTGGTGCACTTTCCCCACGTATGCTGAAGACTGCCTTTTTGACTTCGATTTCTGTTATTGGAGACATCAAGTCGTTGTTCATCTGTTGCATGACTTTTGGCTCCATGTCTTCTAAACTTTCTTGTATGTCAGCTGGCTTGGAGGATTTGAATAGTTATCTGAAGTAGTTTGTAGCTATGTCTCCTTTGGAACCTTCTTCAAAACATAGTTTACCGTTCTGTTCCTTTAGTGCTATTACTTTGTTCCTTACTCTTTGGAATTTAACAAAATTGTGGAAGAACTTCGAGTTTTGGTCTCCAACTTTGATCCAATCTCTTTTGCTTTTTTTGTTTCCAGAATTGCTCTTCTTCAATGTAGAAGATTTTGATCTGTTTTTTCAGTTATGCAATTTTGCCTATATCTGGGGACGTTTTCATCATCTCCTTATCAAGTTCCTCTCGATCTCTGTTCACTTTTAAATGCCTTTTGTTTCTTACTGTTTATTTCCACTTGGCAAGTTTCCTTCTGCATCTGGCTAGACTTTCCATTATGTCTGAGGGTTGTTTTGGGTTAGTTCTGTTCCATTCGTCCTGGATCATTTCCTTGAATCCTTGTTTGTTGATCCATATTTTGTCAAAGACAAATCTTGCCATGTATTTTGAGTCATCCGGAATTATTCTAGTGTGAAGTGGTCTATGGTCTGGTCCCATTATAGCCAGATATTCAGTGAGTGTTCTTGGGAAGCTTTGGTACCATTCCACATATCCATAACTCCTGTCAAGTCTGCACTGAATCCAGTGATCCCCTCTTGTTCCCATCCATGAGAAAAAGTGTCCAGTGCTTTCCATTTCTCTGAGTCTGCAGTTGGCAAGGAAGGATCTGAAGTTGGAGAAGGATTTTTCTGGTTTACTGGGTCCACCTAGCTTGTCTTTGTTCGATGTCAGTTCATTGAAGTCCCCAATTAACATCCAAGGTGATGTTCTGTTTTCACCAAATGCTTGTATTGTTTTCCACACTTCCTCTCTTTTGTTGACCATTGGATGACCATAGACAAATGTGCATCAGACCGTGAGGTTTCCAATCAAGATTTCCGTGTCAATGAAGTTTTTGCAGCTGGTTATTACTCTCAGGTTGAGATGATTTTTCCACAGTAGTGCAAGCCCCCCGCTGAGACCATTTGGATCCATGGTGAACAGGTGTTCATAGCCATGCCTGGATTGATTTCATATGCTGTAGCGGGTTCTTTGTTTCCATGAGGAACAATATGTCTGGAAACAGGCTTCTCCTGATTTCCTTTAGACGTCGAACTGTCAGGGTGTTCCCCACTCCTTGATAGTTCCAACTTAATACACTCATTGTCCCTTGGGTGGCTTAAGGAAAGCCACCTGACCTTTTTGATTGAGTTCTATCTGCATTTCTTGAGACTCCACATCTTCTTGCATTGTTTTTTGTTTCTTGTTTGTTCCGTATCTTTTGAAGATTTTCCCTCCGTGATTCTCATTTGGTTGTGTTTCCTTGCTCATAACATTTGGCAGTTCAGAGCTTGAGGTGCCTTCGTTAGTGATGTTCCAGACCTCTTTGTTTGTGTTATGTGGTAGTTCCTCAGTTGTAGTCTCCATCCAAGTGTTTCTTTTCTGATTGCTTCTATGGTTTTCCCCTTTGCCTTATGTGCTCTCCTTGTTTCCAGTACAAATCCCTTCTGTTCTTTCTTTCTTGGCTGTTTCGTTACTTCCTTTTACTGAGTTTTCCTTTTCTTTTAGTTCCTTCATGCCATAGTTCTGAACAGTGTTTGTCTCTCTGTCATATGGAGTGTTATCCGCCATTTGTAGGTAAGTTCTCTCAATTCTCCCTGTGCTTTCTTGTTGTAGTTTTGTTTGGAAAATGCATTTGGCTTCACTATGTGTGAGTCTTTTGCAGAGTTTGCATACATTCCTGATCCTTTCAAACTCTACTTTGGCTCTAATTACTTCTCCATTTGGGAGTCTGAAGGATCTCGAGCTCCTTATAGGGTTGGACGTGTTAAACAGAATTTTAACACGTGCAAAGGGTTGGAAGTGAGTCTTATTGGGATCAAGGTCAACCTCTAAGACATCACCTAGGGAGTTAGCTACCGCATGAAAGAGATCTCGAGAACAAACCTTTGCCGGGATCTCTGATATTCGAATCCATAGCGGGATATTTGTTAACTTGTCGTCACAGAATTCATTATCAAGCCTAGCAATTGTAAATCCCCAGTTTTCAAAGTTCCATATGCTATTTTTGATAATTTCTTCCATATCATGTTCCGATTGAAATCAGAAAATGAAAGTGTCTTTCCCTAGTACTGTTCCCTTGATTCTATTGCTAAGTTTCCAGATCCTTGGCATTCCTATCATTAATCTAGCGATGTTCTGAGAGTTCGAGTTTAATAGTTTACCTATTATCGCGAGACTGTCCTGCGCAAGGTTTTGGTAATCTCCAATCAGCGGTAGATTGATTGTTTCCTTGTCTTCAATATTGATGGATCTGAGCTTTTCCAGTAGTTTAGGATCCATCATTCGATCGCGATTGGAGCAGATCCAGGTTCCTGTGCTTCGATTGCTTCCTAGGACTGGTTGTGGTGGCCGATTGCTGATACCGATGGAGATAAGTTGGATGTTTGAGTGTAAATCTGAGTTTACCGACGGGATTGAGTCGCCGGGACGTCAGTCATCGTCTTTGATGAGCTGAGAGAATGATGAGAGCTGAGGTTATATTTTTAAACTTCACAATTTTGAAGATGTTTATAAATATTTGTTGCCAATTACAGGTTTTACGACAGATTATGTTCTTTTCACACTCTACTTTTGATCGTACCTGCATATTTAGTTGTCACATTCAATGTTGTTGCTAAACTTGGTTCCCGAATAACCCTTGCTTTGTTAAGAATAAAATCAGAACCTGCTGAAACCAAAAAAATTAAACTATTTTAATGGATTGGATTCTGACCTCTTAGTTAAATGATCATACTAACAAAACACAGTTCTCAGTTTGAAGCACGACAACACGATCAAACCATTGTTGAGGAAAGAAGTCACAGCCATGATGGTCTACAGTGACACCTCCTCCTTCCATTACATCTGCAAGCTCATCAGTCATCACACACCTGATCCAAATTAAATGCAATAGATAAGAATTCCTCATGCGTAGCTAGTGCTTTGAATGGGCAATAACAAGTAAAAATGTAGTTAACCAAAACCATGCAACCATCAAATAAAATTCGAGATATGGCATCATTTTAAAAGCAAACTTTTTGGAACAGTTTTTAAGAACCTAACCAAGAAAATTAGTAGATACTTTGTTTTTACAGGTTCATGATCATCAATATTTGTCCACAACAATAGTTAAGTAACACAATTTTACATGTAACAAGAAATATTCCTAAGTTGCATTCAATTGTTGAAATTGTATTCACCTACTATTTTGATTAAAGAGTAAAGTTTTGACAATGACCCAAGTAGAAACAAGGATCCAAGGAATTTGGTTGGAGTAGAAAACTAACCAAATCTTCATTAATGACGTAACATTCGAATTTATCATCCCAGCCATAGTGCAAATTCTTCTCTTTGCCTGTGACTATGAAACTGAGCAAGAGATGAGACAACACCCTAATACTAGACAAACAACATAATGGGCCAATCCAAGTAGAATTATGAGGGCCAAATATGTATATTTGTAATTGTCATCATTATTGGAAAGTTCTTAAAGGTTTTTTAGCTTATTTTATTATTAAAAATCTAAGAAACCTTTAAAAAATCTTATGAAAGTTTCTTATTTAAAAAACTCTTTTAATGGGTTTTTTAGTTTATTTTATTATTAAAAAGCTTATTCTCTCTCCTCTTTTTACTCTTTCTCCTCCTATTACTATCTCTCCTCTTATTTACTCTCTCTCTCCTTTTGATCCTCCCTTTTTTTACTCTCTCTCATTTTTTCAGTCTCTCTCCTCTTTTTATTCTCTCTCATCTTTTCACTCTCTCTCCTCTTTTATTCTCTCTCATCTTTTACCCTCTCTCCTCTTTTTTACTTTCTCTCCTCTTTTACTCTCTCTCTCCTCTTTTTACTTTCTTTCTATTTTTACTCTCTCTCCTTTTTTACTCTCTCTCCTCTTTTATCCTCTCTCATTTTTCACTATCTCTCCTCTTTTTTACTCTATCTCATCTTTTGACTATTTCTCATCTTTTTTACTATGTCTCATCTTTTTACTCTCTCTCCGCTTTGTAGACTCTTTCATCTTTTTAGTCTCTCCCATCTTTTTAGTCTTTCTCCTCTTTTTTACTCTATTTCATCTTTTCACTCTCTCTCCCCTCTTTACTCTCTCTCCTCTTTTTACTCTCTCCCCTCTTTTTACCCTATCTTCTTTTTTACTCTCTCTCATCTTTCTTACTCTCTCTCCTATTTTACTTTTTCTCCTCTTTTTATTTTTATTTCTTAATTCCTAAGAAACTACCATTAATCACACCTAAAAACTCAAAACAAAAATACATTTCTTAACTCACTTTTTCTCTAAGATCCCTTAAATAAGAAACCATCAATAATGATGCTCTGATATCATGAACATGTGATTGATTTTCTCATTAGTGGATACTATTATTCCAAGTATACCGGAACAAATATTATTCACTCAAAATCCTCCACGTGTCCTGATAACGTATTCGGCTGAATCTCTCTTTCTTCCGTCTTTAAGTCTTCTTCATCTCACTCACAATCCAGTGTACACTATCACACTGAAGCAGACAAGCAGCTTTGAGACAAAAAGAAAAAAGACAAGGAGAGAGAGAAAGAGACAGAGAGAGAGAGAGAGTCATGTCTGTGAGAACAATCCTATCATCGTTGGTTCTGATATTTCTCATCGATGCAATAGGGGTGGTGAAGGGGAAGACTGAACTCGGATTTGATGAGTCAAACCCGATCTGGATGGTCTCTGACGATCTCAGAGAGCTGGAAGAATAATTTCCCCAGATCATAGGCCAAACCCGTCACATTCTCTCCATCGCTCGCTTCACTCACCGGTAAGTATCATTTTTTACCACCGATTTCTTCTGTCCTTGAATTTCTCTCTATTGTTTTTGATTCTCGTTTTTGGTGATAAAGGTATGGGAAAAGTTATCAGAACGTGGAGGAGATGAAACTCAAATTCTCGATTTTCAAGGAGAATCTGGATTTAATCAGGTCCACCAATAAGACAAGATTATGTCGAATATTGAGACTGATTTTGTCTGTGGGCCGAGACCCAAGCCCACCAAGCTTATGACTAGCTTGGTGAGTTAGGCCAAATGGACCATTATTATTTTATGTTTGGGCTGAGGCTATTAACATGCCCATATATTTGTTGTAACTGAATCTAGACTATAAAAGAGTCTAGATTCATCTTCTTCTTCATGTGAGAGTAATCGCCATTGTTGAGCTGAGAGAGTGAACCCTGTAACACAAGAGAAAACAGATAGTGAATTAGTGGATTCTAGATATTAAATCCGAAGAGAGATGTACCCACTATTCTAGTGAGGAACTCTATAATTCCTTGTGTTTTTTTCATAGTTCTTTGTTACCTTACACCGCAAGAAACGATTGATAAATCAACCGGATGAATTTTTCCGATCATAGCTGAACTACAACAACAAGTGGTATCAGAGCTTTCAGGTTCAGTTGATCGGAAGATTCTTGAGAAGATCTGAAAAATGATAAGCTCGGATAATCAAGGATTCAAGAAGAAGAGAAGAGAAAGTTACCGCATAGGATACGATCTCAGGAGAGCATCTTCTATACTCAGAGATTTGAGAAGAAATCCAGAAACTCGAGCAAGTATCGATTCCTCGCAAGACAACATAAGAAGGTGTTAACTTCAGATTCAAGATAAGATCAGAATCGGTGCTACAAACTACGAAAGCATTGATATAACTCATCAGACATCATCAAGATTCACTTCTTCAAGGTTCGCATTCACGATTCCAAGTTTCACAGTTGATAATTCTGCAGGTTATCGATTAGTCATTGTTAAAGGATTAGAATGGAGGTAACTTCAGGAAAGTTTGAAGTTGAGAAATTTGATAAAAAGGGTGACTTCGGGTTATGGAAATATAGAATGCTTGGTCAGTTTGAGATTCATGGATTGTTAACAGTTCTAGAAAAGGATCATGAGGTAGAGTGGATTGCTGAGGAAGTTTCAGTAACAGACAAAGATACAGGAAAAAAGATCAAGGTAGGAAAAACACTCCCTAAAGATCCACTGTGGGAATCGAAAGATAAAAGAGCTAGGAGCTTGCTTGGACAATGTCTTTCGAATTCAGTTCTCAGGAAAGTGATGCATGAACCAACGGCATACAAGCAATGGAAAGCACTTGAACGAGATTACCAAACAAAGACTAAAGCAAACAGGGTATATTTGAAAAGGCAATATTCATTATACTTAATGGATGAAGATAAATCGATAGAAGAAAATCTGGATATATTCCTAAAGTTGATTGGTGATCTAGAGAGTTTAAAAGTGACAATCCAGGATGAGGATCAAGCTATAGCACTACTCAATAGCCTTCCACCACAATATGATCCTCTAGTACACACACTACAGTTTGGAAATGCAAAGGATACACTTACAATGGATGACATAATAACAGGAGCTTATGGAATGGAATCAAACCTAAAGCAGAAAGGTCTGTTGCACAAGGAAAAGAATATGACAGAAGGGTTAACAGCTGAAGTGAGAGGTAGATCAGAGAAAAGAAATACCAAAAACTCAGGAAAAAATAGAAGTAGATCAAAGAGTAAAGGAAGATCAAAGTCTAGACCTAGACAGAATGATGAGACTAGACCATGTTGGACTTGTGGTGATACAAACCATTGGAAAAGGGATTGTCCACAACGTAAGAAAGGAAAAACTACTGATTCAGCAAATGTGACCATCATAGACACAGAGGAGTCAGCTTACACTGCTAGTCTCATAGCAACTTCAGAAGAATGGGTCATGGATTCTGGTTGCACCTTCCACATAACTCCAAAGAAGGAGTTAATTACTGATCTAGTGGAGTTTGAAGAAAATAAAGTCTACATGGGAAACAATACCTATTGCACAGTCAAAGGTATGGGAAAGTTGATAATAGAAAATCTAGATGGCACAGTAATAACTCTAAAAGACGTGAGGTATGTTCTAGATATGAGTAGAAACCTGATCTCATATGGCCAACCTGAAGAAATGGGATGTTATTATCAAGGAAGAGATTTTATTATGCAGTTCTTTAATGAGAATGGAAAGAAGTTCCTGTCAGGCAAATATAGAAACGGTCTCTATTACCTACAAGGGAGAATCAGAAACTCAGAAGTGTATACAGCAAAGCTAAACATTGACAAAACTCAAAGGTGGCACATAAGGCTAGCTAACTTGGGCAAGAGATCAATGGAAACGTTGGTCAAGAAAGGTCACCTGAGAAAGGAAGAAGTGAGTGCTATGGGATTCTGTGAAGCTTGTGCAATGGGCAAGACTCATAGGCTAAGTTTCCAGAAAGCAAAACACACAACAAAATGTACTTTACAGTACATCCATTCGGATTTATGGGGGTCACAGAACACTACACTAAGCATTTCAGGATGTCAATACTTTATCACTTTCATTGATGACTATTCTAAGAAGGTTTGGATTCAATTTCTTAAAAGGAAAAGTGGAGCTTTTCAGGCCTCTTTAAGGATTAGAAAACCTTGGTGGAAAATCAAACAGGAAAGAAGATTAAATGCTTAAGAACTGACAATGGACTGGAATACTGCAATAAATAGTTTGATGAATTTTGTAAAGAAGCAGGGATCAAACGACACAGAACGTGTGCTTACACACCTCAGCAAAATGGAGTCTCTAAGAGAATGAACAGAACAATCATGGAAAAAGTGAGATGTATGTTATCTGATTCTGGACTAGGAGAAGAGTTTTGGGCAGAGGCAGCAAACACAGCAGTATATCTAGTGAACAGGTCACCTGCAGCATCAATTAACTTTGATGTTCCAGAAGAGGTTTGGACAAGTTACAAACCATAATACAATCATATGAGAAGTTTTGGTTGTATGGCTTACGTTCACATAATACAAGATAAGATCAATCCTAGAGCCATGAAAGGCGTCTTTGTTGGTTACAGAAAGGAGTCAAAAGGATATCGAGTTTGGCTGATTGAGGATAGAAAAGTTGTTATAAGCAGAGATGTTGTCTTTAACGAGGAAGAATTCTACAAGGAGTTTGTATCTAAGAATGAGAAACCTAAGGTGAAATCTTCATGGGAAGGAAAGAAAACAGAGAAAAGAGTGACTTTCAAAGCTGATCTAGAGCAGATTCTTGGAGAAGATACTCAGACAAAGAGGAATATTGAATCAGGTGGAGATAGTCAAAGAGATCAGCCATTAGTAATCAGTGATGATGAGGAAAATCAAGCTGATGCAGAAGGTGTGGAAGTAACGGAAGGTGAACAAACATCCTTAGATGATTATCTACTAGCTCGTGACAGACAGAGGAGAATTATTAAACCACCATCAAGATTTGAAGAAGCTGACATAGTAGCATACACTCTGGCAAGTTCTGAAGTAATTGATATTGATGAACCTAAGAGCTATCTAGAAGCTATGAAGGGTAAAAATAGAAGAAAGTGGAAAAAGGCATCTGATGAGGAAATGGATTCCCTCATCAGGAATCAGACATGGGATCTTGTTGATAAATCAACATATCAGAAGGTCATCGGGTGTAAATGGTTGTTTAAGCTAAAACCTGGTATCCCAGGGGTGGAGAAATCTAGATTCAAGGCAAGGTTGGTCGCAAAGGGTTATGCACAAGTAGAAGGAG
>OVBA01007165.1:258-15253 GCA_900406435.1 Lepidium aucheri
TTATCCCGCCAAAAAAAAATATTTTCCCGCCAAAAGTTTTTTTTATGGAATTTAGAAAAAAAAAAGTTTACGGAAAAAAAAAATTTCCCGCCAAAACAAAAATTTCCCGCCAAAATTTTTTTATAAGTGCGCTTATAAATCTTTACAAAATTTGCATAAACACCTTATAATTTTTTATAAATGCCTTATAAATTTTTATAAACACCTTATAAATTTTTTATAAACACCTTATAAATTTTATAAGGTCTCTTATAAAACCTTATAAATTTTGATAAATACGTTATAAATTTTTTATAAACACCATATAAATTTTTTAAGCTCTTTTATAAAGACTTATAAATTATATAAGCTCTATTATAAACTCGCTTATAAATATTTGTAAATACCTTATAAAATTTTATAAGCACCTTATAAATTTTTTATAAACACCTTATAAATTTTATAAGTTATCTTATAAAACCTTATAAATTATATAAGCTCTATCATAAAACCTTATAAATTTGATAAGGTCTCTTATAAAACTTTATAAATTTTATAAGTTGTCTTATAAAGCCTTATAAATTTTATAAGTTCTCCTATAAAAAAATTTTATAAACTCCCTTATAAATTTTTTTTGGCGGGAACATTGTTTTTTTATCGCGGAAAATTTGTTTGCGGGAAACTTTTTTTTTTGGCGGAAAAAATTTTTTTGGCGGGAAAAAAGTTTGTAAAAATATATAAAAATAATAACATAAGGGTATTTTGGTCATTTATCCATAATGAGGGGCATTTTTTGAAAATGTACTCCTTAGAAGGGCATTTTCTGAAAATGTCCTCCTTTGAGGGGCATTTTGCAATTCTCCCTTAAAAATATATCTTATAACCAAATAAATACGTTTTCAAAATCCTAGATAAATGCGACTCTAATATTTGAGTTATAAACAAGTCTAAAACATAAATAAACATGAGTCAAAACGTAAATGACACGAGTCAAAAAAATTTATATGCAAAGTTGTAATGCTTCAAAACTTAAGTAAACATATATAAAAATATATTTCGTGTACAACACCGGTGATCACTATAAATTAATTTTTAATATATATATATATATATATATATATAATTAATTAATAAATTTATATATACAAATCAAACCAGAAAATAAATAAATAAAACAAAAAAATTATTTAACCTGTGCATAGCACGGGACATCATCTAGTTAATAGATATTTATCATGCAATTTATTAACTAAACCTATTTTGTGGTTTCTCAAGTAACCAAAACAATGTATTGTAAGTCATTTATTGAGTAATTAATGTTAACTATATAACCAACATATTAGTTTTTTTTCTTTGTCATGAACAAAATTTGATTCATAACACAAAAAATACGATTTTCTAAAGTCAAATTTTTGTGAAGAACAACTTTCGATGCAAACATATGAATTCATGGAAGGAACACATTCAATCTTTTTAGGTTTTGATTCATACTTTCTTCGTTTTCTTTTGTCTTTAGTTTCGATTCGTTCATATAATCTTTTTTCTAATCATTTGTTATATTTGACACTAAACAATACTTAATATGTTTATATTTTATGGTAAAGTTTGTTTTAGCTGCCTACTTGTGTTAATGATGTAAACAACTCCACGAGAATGATCAAATGCTGTTGACAATTTATGTTTATTTTCATATATAATGTTAACAGATAAGGAATAATACTGTCACGAATCAATTTGGAGAATCCAGTTTCTGCTCGACAAAATACATTAATATAAAACCAAAGCTTGGTCAACATTATTTTGCTTTTGATTTTCATCAAATGGGTAAATAAACAGTCTATATCGTATTTTTTTTGTTATCGTATATAGCACTAGTGGCCTTGAGCTAAAGTACATAAAACATACGTTTTTAGCGCCAAAGTATATAAACACTTTTAGGAACATCATTTTTGAAGTTTTATTTTAGGGTAGTGATAGCATATAACTGTTTTACTTTGAGAGAATTGGTTCAAATCTTTCAAAATCTTAATTCATTTAAAAAAATTTTTTTTTTGCTTTAGGTGTAAAATAAGTTTGGGCCGGCCTCATATATAGCTACATAATAGTCTATGTCGTATTGTTTTTGTTATCATGTATAGATTTTTGATTTTTTGGCATCTAAACTCTTCTTTGCCAAATATATGACTATAACCTTTCTAAATTATTTTACGTCCATTTTATGATTGTTTTTGATCATTTATAGGTTTTAAATTTTTCGGGTTTTGACTAACCTGAACAATAATCTTCTTTAAATCGATTTTCCATCCCATTTATGATTTTTTGGTGATTAATAGATTTTTATTGCATAGAAACTCATTTTGGCCAATCTCTCAACTATAACATTTTCAAAATCATTTTACAGCACTTTTATGAGTCTTTTTGATCATTTATAGATTTTAATTATTTTTCTTGCTTGGAAATTCATTTTGGCATGGACTATGACCTTCTAAAAATTATCTTTCCATCTTTTTTTTTTGTCAAACACTACCATCATTAAATGTAAATTAATTGTTCTCTCCTACAGACTTAATAGAAATAAAAGAAGCGAGATTGGCTTTCACCAAAGCATCTGCCTCGACATTAACAGAACGAAAGATATATTTGAATTCAACAAGATCGAATTGAGGGAGAAGGTAGGTAACATCGTCAAGGATGCCTGAGATCTCCGATAGCTTCACTCCACTTTGGATGGCTGTGATAAGGTTTAAAGAATCAGATCGAAATTCAATCTGCAGGAAATTGTTAGCCAAAGCATCAATCATTGCTGCTCTTAATGCTAAGGCTTCAACGACAATGGCGAGGCCACAAATTCCTGGATTTGGGTTCCTTTTCGTGGTGGATCTTTACCAGATTTGATGATCCATGCTGTGCCTGTAGAGAAATTTACCTCATTCCATGATGCATCAGACCAACATATTACTATGTTCCTCCGCCTATCCACTCTGTCACAAGGTAAGAGGATTCTCTTTTGCTGAATTAAATCTTGAGCTCCTTCCCATTTTTTTTCAAATCGCTAAGTTGATGGTTTCTTGTGGTGTTTGCAGGACTTTATTGAAGACCAAATTATTTCTGAATTTCATATCATCCAGATTATCCATGCCGCTAATAGGGTTTTCACAATCCCAATCAGGGGTAGAACGTACATTACCCTAAATTTTCTCCATGTTGTTGGGAATTTGATTTGCTGTTGGCTCTGTGGATTTTTTGTAAACGGTGCCATATCCCACACTTGTTTTGCAAACGAACAAGTGAATAGGACATGCTCTAAGGACTCTTGTTCACCACATCTTTGACATTTTGGATCCATCTCAATTTTCCTTGCTAGCAGATTATCACTTGTTGGGACCGTGCGATTAAGGCACTTTCAAATGAAGAATTTGATTTTGGGTTGTATAGGCATCGACCATACTCCTTTATTACAGTCCATACCCGATTCACCAATTGCAGGTTGGTTCTTTGACTTCTTATTCACCTCCACTAAATAACCAGATTTTCAGAGTACATACCATTTGGGTTTGAAAGCCAAATTCTTCTATCTTTAACTGGAAATTTACTTAGTTTTATGCACCTTACTTCCTTTTCCACCATTGGTACTAACTGCTTGATTTTCTCACAAGTCCATTCTCTAGATGTCTCATCTATCAGCTCTGATACTTTCATCTTCCTATCTTGTTCTCTAGGTGGTCCATACCGAGACTTTGGTTCGAAGGTTGATAACAAATTGTCAGTCCAGACATTAATTTTGCTGCCATCTCCTACTATCCAACCCAGCTGAGATACAAGCAGGTCTCTGCCCTGAAGGATCCCCCTCCAAGCATGGGAACACGAGGTAACTTTTAAGACCTGTAAGAAATTCTCATCTCTACAATATTTTGCTAGGAGCATTCTCGCTAGCAATGACTCTGGATTTGATAGGATTCTCCAACTTATCTTGGCAACAAGAGCTACGTTGAAAGCTCGAATATCCTTAAAACCCAATCCTCTACTTCGTTTTGGTTTAGTTAATTTGCTCCAAGAAATCCAGGCAATATTCCTAGAGTCAGTTGATTTACCCCACCAGAACCTTGTAAGTTCTGATTGAATCCTCTTACAAATCGATTCCGGGAGCATAAAACAAGTCATAGCATATGTAGGCATGACACTCTAAACACTCTTCAACATTGTATTCTTTCCTGCAGGAGATAGATATTTTGAAGTCCAGCTGACCCGTTTTTGGTGGATTTTGTCAATTATTGAGCTGAAAATATCCTTTTTTCTGCGTCTAAAGTGTTCAGGGAGGCCTAGGTATTTCCCTACTCCACCTTCCTGTGTAATCTGGAGTAGCTCCTTTATTTTATTCTTCATTGGTTCTGACCTTTTCCTAGAGAACGTGAGGGCAGATTTGAGTTTGTTGATAGATTGCCTTGAAGCTAATTTATATTTTTGAATTATCTCTCTTAATGTTGATATGCTATTCTTGTTTCCTCTGCAGAAGAACATTGTATCATCCGCAAATAGCAAATGGTTGATTTGCGGACCATTATTCTAGATTCTCAGACCAGGTAATCTTCCACTTTCTTGAGAATTTTTGCATAAACCTGACAGCACCTCACTGCATAGTATAAATACATACGGGGATAAAGGATCACCTTGTCTAATTCCCCGTGTTGGGATGATACTTCCTCTAGGTTCTTCATTGATAATTACAACATACTGAACTGAAGTCACACATTGCATCAGCCATTTATTCAATTTCTCATGGAATCCCAGCCTTATCAAAACCTCCTTAATAAATGACCACTCCAACCGGTCATATGCCTTTGTCATATCTATCTTTACCGCTATTGCACCAAAATTTTTAGCTTGAGAAGTTTTGAGAGAGTGCAAAATTTCATGGGAATGAGAACATTGTTAGATATGGCTCGTTCAGGGACAAATGCTGATCGGTTTGATGAGATGATCTTTGGTAGTATCAGACTTAGTATTTTGGATAGAATCTTTGCTATCAACTTGTAAATATAGTTGCACAAAGCAATTGGTCTGAACTCAGATACTTTCCTAGGTGCTGTAATCTTAGGGATAAGTTTGATAAATGTTGCATTTGTTGAGATTGGCATCATACTAGAACTAAAGAAATCTGTCACCTCCTTCTTTATTGCATGTCTTACTACATCCCAATTAGCTTGGAAAAACGCTGCAGAGAAGCCATCTGGGCCAGGTTATTTGTCCACATGAATTGAGAAAGCTGCCTTACGAATTTCTTCCCCAAAAGGTAGAGTTGTTAGCTTCCTATTATCCTCTTATGTGATCCCTTCATCAATTGCTTCTTGGACAGTTTCTTTACTTTGGGAATCGGAGGATGTGTATAGAAGTTGGAAGTAATCTGTAATTGTTCTCTCAATATCATCTTCTTCACCATTACTTCTCCTTTGCTATTTTCAATGACATATAGTGAATTTCTGATTTGCCTTTCTTTGGTAACAGCGTGAAAACAGGAAGAGTTTTTATCTCCTAGTTGGAGCCATAGAAGTCTAGTTCTTTGTTTCCAGAAAGCTTCCTCCTCCTCATAAGCTTTTTGGAGTCTAGAGGTGACTTCCTTTACCTTTTGTTGATCAAAAATCGGGTTTCTAGAGCCTCATTAAGCTCTCTCTTATACTCCTCTGTGAGTAATCTGCTGTTCCTAATAGTTTCAGCAATCCAATGAATAATGACAGCTCGGGTTCTACTGATTCGAATCTTCAAGGTAGGTACATCGATGGGTTCCAACTCTTCTTAACCAGCTTCTGAACCTCAGGGTTGTCTTTCAATCTCCTATCAAATCTGAATATAGTCTTTTTCCTCCTTCTTCCAGGTTCAAAATGAGTTAACATTGGCTTGTGATCTGAAGCTTCAAACATCAAGTAAGTTGTTCTACTAGTACGGAAAAGTTCAAACCACTTTTCCTTAGACATTACTCTATCCAATCTGTACCTCACTGTTGAATTTTGTCTATTTCCTCTCCACGATAATGGGTTGCCTAAGAGTTGGATATCGAATAGTCCTGCTGAAGAAACAAAAGCTCAAAAATCAACAAAAGAGCTTTCTGATCTCATGATTCCTCCTTTCTTTTCTTCATTGGATAAAATGTCATTAAAATCTCCCATAATCACCCATGGTGAGTTTCTTACTTCTGTAGTTTCGAGTAACATTTGCCAAATAATTTTCCTTTTGCCTTTATCCGTATTGCAATAAGTGAAAGTAGCATAGAAGCTTTTATCCTCAAATCTGATGAAAATGTTTATATAATCTTTGGAGGCTGATTTGATTATAACTTGGATTCTATCTGACCATAGGAGTATAAATCCACCATGCCCCTGCGGGTTCACAACTTCCCAATGCTTTAGTTCCAACTTCTCTGTTTTTTGTAGGACAACTCTGTCAATATTTTTGCTCTCTATCAGGAAAATTGAGTCTAGTTTATATCTTGCGTTGAGACTCCTCAGACGACGAACTGTCAAGAGATTTCCTAAACCTTGACAGTTCCAGCTCAATGTGGTTAAGGAAGATGACCAGATGGATTCTAAAAATCTATCCTTTTCTTGGTGATTGCAGGTATGATTTGAACTTGTTGGGGTATTGAAGATGTACCAGCCCCATTTGATCCAATAGTTCCAGTCTTACGTGAATATATTTTTGGGTCTTTGGTACTTGTAGCTTTCCTCCGTGGTGATGCTTTCATTTGCACTGTTCTCCTCTTTTTTGTTTTAACCAGGGAGATAATAGGAGGACTGAAAGCAATCTTCTTCTTGATTGCATGTCTCCCAGGTTTCCGTTTCAATGTGTCTCACTAGTGTAATTTGCTCTGACTCATCTTGTGGCACATATGATCCTAACCGCAACAAAGCTGGAACTCTATCAGGTTCTGTTTCTTCTTCTATAATCTATCCCTGTTAAGCTGGAGGTCCCAGTCTTGATGTTGCAAGAACTCGTTCAGTTACATGGTTCTGCTCCTTAGCTTCCGTTAATTGAAAGTTTCTATCCTCAGCCATCTTTGATCTCACCAAGAGAATAGCTGATTCCTCAAACTCTCCTGCATCATCTGCAATTTGAATCCTTTTTTTGTCGAATTACTTGCTCATTTGGGTCAGCCACAGTTGCGTATTGCTTCATTACCTCTCGGTTTCTCCTGTAGCTTCCTAGTAGATCTTCTCGAGAATAACATTTCCCTCTTGGTTTACTCGCTCAATCCTTTCTAAAAGGGGTCTTCTGGGCCTAGATGAGTCTGCCTTCTCAACATATAGATGACAATTTTGTTCTAGCTCCCTTTCTTGAGGTGAAACCTTCCTCTAAACCAATTATGAGTTAGAATTCTCATGATGATTTCTGTATTTATCGGACTGATATGTTGATTTTGAGTTATTTAGTTTTCTTGAATAATTTGATCTGATTTGTTAACGTCCTTGATCTTGGAAGCTCTAGTCATCTCTCTGCCTCTTTCTCACAGGTATGCCAGGTTTGGATTGATAAGATGCATCCCTTCTCATCCACTCTTCTCTATGATTTTCTTTCCTCTCCTCAGAGTGGTTCACCTCTGATCTTTTCCTTGACAACGCACTATTCTCCTCATGTAAACCAATAGCTAGTGAGTTAGATCGAGTATTTTGAGGGCTTTGATGCCTTGACAGCTGGCTATTAGTTGGGTTCCTCAGGTCCTGACATTCTTCATTTAACGTACAGTCTTTTGCTTCATGGTCCAACATATTACAGAGTGAACAGAACTTACCCAGCTTTTCATACTTAAGGTGTTTAGTAAATTCTTGTCCATTTTCCATTTCTAGCATGGTTTTTGTAGTTAATGACTTTAACCCATCAACATGTACCCTGATTCTTGCAGCATGAGACGTGATATCAACTTCCTCCACGGTTCCTATACTCTTGCCAATGCTTATCAGCACCTCGGCTATCCATAAGTGCAATGGTAGTCCATGATTCTTATCCAGAAAGGAATTTGTGATGAGAATGATGGGTCGACCGTTTCTTCCCACGTCTCGAAGATTAGCATCCATCAAGCAAAATGATATGGGTGGTTGTTAAGTACTCAATTAAGGTCAGCTTCATTTTCAAACTGAAATTGGAAGAATCCTTGGCCCAAATCTGTGCCAATAGCTTTTGCAGATGTGTTCCATAACTCGGAAAGGAAAGGTATGAGAAACCAAATCCTTTGCTGCTTCGGGTTTGCTACGCAACCCATTAAGGTCAAAGAATGTTTCTTGATTAGATCTGAGTTATCCACCATGGGGATTTTAATCCTTTTGGCTTCAGGCTCTCTACTAGAGATCATTATTCCCTTCCCTTTTTTCTCACATGTTAACCTCCTAGCCATGTCGAAACTGAATATGGGTGTGACTTGTTTCACTTTGTGTGTTTTGTGATTTTGACTTGGTAAACCTGAAAAATACGTTCTAGATTTCAAGGTCAGAAAATGAAAAGTAGAAATTGTTCACCACTTACACGTGGGAGAGCAAGGATTTATTTTGAGCGTGGACCTACTCAGGGTTTTCTTCATCCAAAGGAGGCCTCAACCCAACAAAATGACATCTTAAGAAACAAAGATTTCATTGTGGGGGAGGCTAAGAGATAGTAAGGTTCACCACGTAAAGTGGGACTACTGAAGAAGACCTCTAGCAACTTCCGGTGACTTGAACTCAACGACTCCGGGCAGAGAATTCAGGGTTGGTGGTTTTGCAAGCAGTATTCCTTTTTATCCATTCAAAACCAGGTAGATAAAAAGTTTTGTGGTAAAATTCAAAAAACTTTCTTAAAACAGAAAGAAACTATTATCCTTAAAACCACATAGGTAATCGGGCCTGAGAGGATTTTTAGAGAGAAAAACTCATTTAACTATTTTCAATTATCTTTCCATCTATGTTATGATGATCTTTATCATTTATAGATTTATTATCTTTTTTGGCTTATAAACTTATTTTTGATTAATCTCTAGACTTTCTTCTTAAAATCATTTTCATAGCCCTCAGCATAACAAGAAACAAGACGGGAAATTAGGAAAACGGGTCGGAAACAGTTAGATCAGAAAATTAAATTTACTTCCCAAACAATTCCTGTTACAAAACGGGACATGAATTTCGGGAATCGAGAATGGTACGGATATTTTGAGAATCAAAATTTACTTCCCGAACTATATCCAAAGTTTTACTAAATCGAAAAATTGTGGTATATGTATGGAAAATAGTTTGGGAAGTACAAGTAATCAAAAAACTAAGAGAATTATTATAAATTATATAATCAATATAACAAAAAAACGTTTTATGTATATTCAATACATAAAAATACAAAATTACAATGTCAAATTTGGAATTAAAGGACCATTACTATTATTATTATTATTATTATTATTATCAATTTTTACCAAAAATACTAGTATATTTGTATTGAATCATTTGTATTCATCGCAAAGCTATGAAAATTTAAGTCAAATATTATTATAGACTTGATTTTAACTATTTGAAACATATCTAATATATGAATTTAATATATTTTAGCATTTTTTTAACGTAAATAAATACCCAACAGGAATTCAAGAAATTCCCGAACTCATTCCCGACCCTTTCCCTTACTCGTTTGGATATTATTTTTGGACCCGAATGAGAAATTAGAATTTCTCATTCCGAAAGAGATGGGAATTTTGGGACGAGAGTAGGACGGTACATGACGGGAGTCCCGATATGCGCAAGCCTAATATTTCCATATCCAGTTTATGATTATTTTTGATCATTTATAGTTTTTTTTTTAATTTTTACCATAGAAACTCATTTTTGTATAATATGTGAACTGTAAACTTCTTGGAATCATTTTCACTCTATGTTGTGATTATTTGGAGAACTTATAGATTTAGAATATTATGCCTTGGAAACTTACTTTGGTCAATGAGTAGGTTATAACATTCTCCAAATCATTTTTGATACATTTTCATACATTGGGTCTGAGAAAGAGAAGAGAACGTTGGAATGAAAGAGAACTATATCACTTAACTTAGTAAATGTGTACAAGGAGATTTCTCTTATATAGAGAGCCAAAAAGAAGATGTCGAATTTACAGAGATTAAACTAGAAGGAAAGAATGGTAAATCTATTTTGAGTTTTCTTCTGCTTTTCTCTAACGTTCTTAATTGTAGCTTTTGGAGTAGAGGTTGACTTTGTAGGAGGTGTGACAGGTAGACGTTGCAAGTATTAATGCTTTCCCATTACTTTATCTTTCTAGGTAGTCGTATTTGGGTAACTATTTTTGATAGTCTTACTTGTATGATTATCTTTGGTAGTTGTACTTGTATGCCTATCTTTGGTACTCATACATGGGTAACAATCTTTGTAGTCTTATTTTTATGACTAATTTGATAGTCGTACTTGTGTGACTATCTTTGATAGTTGTACTTGGGTAACTACCTCTGTATGTAGTCACACTTGGGTGATTACATTTGTAGGTAGTCGTACTTGAGAGACTTGTCATTGATGGACCTAGCCTTGAATTGTTTTGTTGTTAGGCTGTTTTGGAGATATGGTTTACACCCTCTCTCAAACTTGGCGGGGAGATACGAGCGATGCCGAGTTTGTGTTGGAGATCAACAAATGTTGGTCGAGGGCGCGATTTTGTGAATATTTCAACAATCTGAAACTTTGAAAGTATGTGTAGAGTCTAAGTGTGTCCAAGGGCAACTTGCTCATGAATGTAGTGGTATTAGTGTCAAAATGCTTAGATCGATTGTGAAGAGCTGGGTCGACACTCAAGTAGACAACATAGAGGTTGTCGCAGTGAAGTCTGGTGGGAGCAAATTGAGTTATACCAAGATCACAGAGAAGAAAGCAGAGCCAAGTTTTTTCTAGTGCGGTGGCAGCGAGAGCTCTGTATTCTGCCTCCGTAGAGATTCTGGAGACTGTTCCTTGACACTTAGCTGACCATGAAATGAGTGTTGAGCCAAGAAAGGTGCAGAAACCAGTGACGGAACGACGAGTGTCTTTCTTTGCAACCTGCCCAGTTAGTGTCGCAAAATGCAGATAGAGGCAACATATCGTGCTTGTGAATGTGAAGACCCATGTGAAGTGTCCCTTTCACATAGCGTAGAATGCACTTCAATAAACCAAAGTATGATACAGTTGGAGTGTGCATTCTCTGACAGATAAAGTTGACGGCAAATTGAATGTCGGGGCGAGTTATGGTTAAATACTGAAGCTTTGCGACAAGGCTCCTGAAATAGGTTGGTTTAGGAAACGGTGTAGAGTCGAGGTTATCAAGACATAGTGGTAAATGTGTGGGCATCAGATTGCAATCTGACACGGAGGCTTGATATAGTATGTATGATGCATAAGCTGATTGATGAAGGAAGAGACCTTGCGAGTGTGGTTGTACTTCGACACCAAGAAAATAGCTTGGTGGACCGAGATCTTTCATAAAAAATCTGAGTGTTGAGAGCAGCTAAGAGAGTCTGAACAAGATTTGTATCACTCCTTGTTAGCCAAATATCATCGATATACAAGAGGAGAACAATTTTTTTGTTAGAGTACTTATAAAAAATAAACAGAGACATATCAGATTTAGAACAAGAGAACCCAAATTCAAGGAGAAAGGAGCTAAAGGTATCAAACCAGGACCGATAAGTCTGTTTTAGGCCATATAATGTTTTGGTGAGCTTGTATACGTAGGAAGGTCGATTGGGATCTGTGAATCCTGGTTGTTTGAGCATGAAAACCGGTTCTTTGAGTACTCCATGGAGAAAAGCATTGGATACATCAAGCTGTTTGATAAGCCAATATTTAGCAACAACAATGTCAAGAATCAATCTGAGTGTGGCTATGCAAACTACAGGACTGAAGGTTTTGAGATAATCTACTCCTTCTTCTTGATCAAAGCCTTTAGCAACTAGACGTTTCAAATTATTTATAGTCTCATCGAGTTTAAGCTTTGTCTTAAACACCTATCTGCAACCTAGAATGTTCATATCATCGGTGGCAAGGACTAGATTCCATGTTTGTAGCATGTAGATTTGCCGATCTCATCGTAAATGGCATGATTCTAGCCAGAATGACTTAGAGCTGCAGTGATAGAGTTAGGTTCCTTAGTAGAGAATCTGGAAATATTAAGTACATACCTTGGGTTAGGTTTATGAACCCCTGTTTTGGATCTGGTAATCATAGGATGAGTATTGGTTTGTTTTGTGACTTGGGGGGATGTAAATGCAGTTTGAGTGGGGAGAAGTGTGAGGTTGGAAGATTGAGTTCTATAGCAACAGAAGAGGCGGTATCAGTTCGTTGAACTGCAAAAGACGATGCATCAGTGTATGAGTTGGTTCCTGTATCTAAATCAGACTGCGGTATTGTAGCTATTATGTGATCATGGGAATTTTCAGTGAATGGAGGCCTATAGGGACTTGGAATTGGAGCATGAGTAAAAGTTATATGAGTTTCTGGAGCTGTAGGCAGAATTGATTGCCATGTTTTGAGAAGAGTTGATTCGTAGCGAGGAAGAAGCTGTTGATATTGGCCTTCGAAAGGATAGATAGTCTTATCAAACACTACATGTCGGGAGATATAAACTCGACATGTTGGTGGATGAGGACACTAGTAGCCTTTGTGTTGAGGTGCATAGCCGAGAAAGGCACACTGGAGCGAGGCTCAAGCTTGTGATCTGTGTGAGCCCTTAAGTGAGGATAACAAGCAGAACCAAAGATTCGAAGAGAGGTGTAGTTGAGCTTCTGTTGTAAGAGTGTTTCATGCGGACTTAAGTTGTTGAGCACCGATGATGGCAACAGATTGGAAAGGTAGGCTGTTGTGTAGAAGACTTTGACCCAATGATGAAGAAGAGTATGGCTATGATAGAGCACTGAGAGTCCAAGTTCTGTAATGTGGCGATGTTTCCTTTTGGCTATGCTGTTTTGTTCTGCAGTGTAGGGACATGATATGAGGTGTTTAATTCCTCTTGTTGTAAAATGTTGTTTGAGTTGCGTGCTTGTAAATTCCCCACCCCCATCATTTTGAAAGACCTTGATCTTAGAGTTAAATTGATTTTCAACTTGATTTTGAAAAGCAACAAAAATAGAGAAGAATTTTGATTTGAGACAAAGAGGATAAAACCATGTGAATCTTGAAAAATCATCTACAAACATAGCATAATATTTGAACCCTTGTTTGGATACAGTAGGAGATGGTCCCCATAGATCACAACGAATCTGATCTAGGGGAGCTAAAACACGAGATTGAGTTGGTAAAAACTGTAATTTAGAATGTTCCCCATCTGGCAAGGCTCACACACAGGGGAAGTGCTGCTCTTATCTAATGTGATTTCTTTGCTGAATTTGAGTTGTTAAAGAATGGATTAACTTGCGTGTCCTAAAAGGTAGTGGCCAACATCTCCACTTGTTGCACATTGTCGTTTAGAATATAGAGCTACAAGATCATGATCCTTCAACACATAGAGACCTCTACATAGAGACTAATTTTCTGATTAGTCAAATCAATAACATTCATACTATTAGCATCAAAAAATACTTCATAAGGGAAATCATCACATAGTTTGGACACCGATAAAAGTGACTTCTTTATTTCAGGACACAACTACATCATTTAAAAACAATGTTACATGTGGGTGAGGAGATGGTTATAGATCCTACATGTGTGACATGAAGTGTTTTACCGTCTGCAACCATGATAGATTCATTGCCTGAGTAAGATGTGGTGGCCGTGACGTGGGAAGTAGAAGTAGTCACGTGTGTAGATGCACCTGAGTCAGGGTACCATTCACGGCCACTTGCATCAGAAAATTGAAGAGCAGTGAAGACATGAGGAGGATCTCCTCCTTGGTAGTTATTGTCGAATCGATTGTAGCATTTAACTATAGTGTGATCGAGCCTTCCACATATTTGACACTTGGGACGATTATCAGAGGCGTTGGTGTTGAGAGAAGCCTCTACCTTGAGTAGAATAACCACCTCTTCCTGTGTTTGAGTTTCCTCTCCCTCTCTATCCCTGTTGGTACTGAGTGTTATTGTTCCTATACGATGGATTTTAGTGAAGCTGTTGAGTCTGAAAAGCCATATACGGATTAATAGTGGTATTATCTTCATAGGACTGCCAAACTTTGTACATCCGAGATGACATCATTGGAGGTAGGAGGAGGAAATTTGGAGAGAGAGCTTTGGATTACAGTAGTGATGGGATCTTATTCTCTGCCTAAACTGTTAAGAAAGCCAAAGATTTTGATGGGTTCTTCTACAGGCTTAACAATCGAGCTTAAAGAGTCACACATTGTTTTGAACTCTCTGCAGTATGTGGAAAGGTCTTTTCTGGTCTTGTTGAGGAGCTGAAGATTCCTATGAAGATAGAAATCCCGAGCTATAGAACTTTTCTTGAAGTTTTCTGCGAGGGAACCCCATATATCACGTGAAGAAGCTATGTTGTGGACATAACCAAGAATCTCTTCAGACAAGGTGCCAAACAACCATGATCAAATCAACTGGTCTGTGCAGAACCAGGTATCATACTATGGAGTAGTAACAGGTGGAGGTGTTACACCTCCATTCACAAATCCAATCAACTTTATCTTGAGAACAAGGACTCAAACTGAGTTTTCCAGAGTAGATAGTTAGAATCATTCAACTTTAGAGTAACTGAACTAACAGTATGAATTGTGGTAGGAAACAGATCAGGATTAGAATTTGGATATGGTGGATTTGGTTGGTTTTGTTGCTCTGCCATTAATTGACATGTTAGGGTTTCAAAGGTTCTGATACCATGAGAAAGAGAAGAGAACGTTGGAATGAAAGAGAACTATATTACTTTTTTTTGGTCTACCTATATTACTTAACTGAGTAAATGTGTACAAGGATGTTGGTACCAGGCCCAAAAGTCTGAAGAGGCCCAATAACGAAGAACAAGAGAAGGTGGGCCTAGCCGAGCAGGTAGCAAAGCGAGCCTCATAACGTCCGAGGGGCGAGCACGCAAAGCCGGGAGAG
>OVBA01007166.1:0-15251 GCA_900406435.1 Lepidium aucheri
AAGCTAATGATAAAAGCAATAAAAGATAGAGAGAGTTTTCAGCTAAAACAACATTAATTGATAAGAGTGTGATTAGAGGGTATTTATAGGGTTATTTGCATAACCCTAATGATCAAACTGACCTAAGTTGGTCAATCAGGAATTCTTTAAGTCTTTCCCTCAGAGTCCTTGCGCGAGCTTGGACACCGAGGAGTGCTTCTTTTCTTGGTCCTCGTGGGTTGAGACTGAGTGGATGGTCCGAGTGTAATCCTTGTGCTAAAGAGATTGATCTTCCCTCGCGGCAAATAGGTTGAGACTGGTGACTGAGGCATCTTTTCTTGAGTGTTCTGAATAGTCCTTGCCCTGCGATCCGCGAGGTAGCAATCCGAAGTTGCATGATCTTTTTCGTCTAGCAGCTGATTCAATTGTCCTTAGCTCTAGTTTTAGCTCCTATTATGCTCCTTTTCCTAGATAAAACTCCAAACTCCAAATGCAAATGCAAAGAAAGCAAAACAAACCTAAAAGGACCTAAGTAAACGGAAAATCTACCTAGACGGATGCAAAACAACCTAAAATAAGACTCTAAAACCATCAAAAATCGCACACATCACTTGTCGATGTGGTTCCCTCACATGTGAACAATAGGGGGAGTTCTACCCCTTTTCTGCCACAGGTTTTGGTACCTCATGTGGTCGTCAATACTAGTTCCATAGATTCTCCAATAACACCTTCTGACCTTGGTACCCAACCACTTGTTTGTGGTTTTTGTCATAAAAGACGCTATGTTCGGCTTGACAATTTTTTCACATATTATAATCAACTTGATAAAACTCTCGTCTCTCTCAAGCCTTTATCTCCTTTGGCATCTTTTGGTACGTGTTTCCATCCAATCTCTTATTTTGTCTCTTCAGTCAAATTTAGTTTACTGCGCATCAACAGTTTCTTGCAACTGTTACTATGATTAATGAACTGGTCACCTATAAGCAAGCTGTTAAACTTTTTGAATTGTGTGAGGGTATGGCTAAAGAGATGGACACTTTGGAACAAAATGAGACTTGGACTTTGGAGAAGCTACCAAATGGAGTCAAAGCACTTGGTTTTAAGTGGGTATTTTGTCTAAAATTTAACTCGGATGAGACACTCGAATGCTATAAAGGATGACTTGTAGCTCTTGGCAATCATGAACAAGAAGGTGTTGATTTTGACGAGACATTCGCACCAGTTGCTAAGATGCAAACTATTCGAGTATTACTAGGAGTTTCGGCTATTAAGAACTTGGAAATTGCATCAAATAGATGTTCACAGTGCACTTCTATATGGTGACCTTGACGAAGTCATCTATATGAAACCGCCTCAGGCTTTCTTCCCTCGGATCCATCTCTTATCTGTAAGTTAAAGAGGTCTATCTATGGCTTACGTCAAGCTCCATGGTGTTGGTTTTTTGAACTCTCTAATGCTCTTGTGACTATGGGTTTCTGCGTTCCCATAAAGACAACTCATTGTTTGCCTATACTTTTGGCTTGGTTATTCTTCATGTTTTGGTATACGTTGATGACTTAGTAATCTATGGCAATGATTCAGGTGTGATCGCATCCATTAAAGCTTATCTAAGTTGTTGTTTCAAGATGAAGGATCTTGGTAAGCTTAATTACTTTCTCGGGATTGAAGTTGCTCGTGGTTTTTGTGGTATTTTTCTCTCTTAACGAAAGTATTGTCTAGAAATTATTGAAGAACGCGGGTTGTCTGGCTCTTGTCCTGTTGACTTGCCTTTAGAACAAAATCACAAGCTCCTTAGCTTAACTAGTCTGCCTCTCTCTAAGCCTAAGAAATATAGACGATTGGTTGGGCGGCTTGTGTATCTTACACGTATTAGACCTCATTTGTGTTATGCAGTAACATTACAAGAAAACTCGCTAACAGCAACCGAAATTTGTGACTGATAATTTAGTCAGAAAAGGTGAGAGTGATTTGCTACCGATATGCAACTGAATTGTGACTGTGGGAAATCAATCTTACATTAGTCGCAAATTTGATACTGAAGTTATTGGTCCCAAATTAGTCGCAAATGTGCAGCTAATTTGAGACTGATATGCAACTGTATGGAATTAGTCACAACTCAGTCGAACAGTTGTGACTAATGTGAGACTGAACATTAGTCAAAACTCACTCGAACAGTTTCACTTCAGTCTCAATCCGTTACTTATACACGTTTTTGGTGTTATGTACCTACCTTTGTAACTAAAAAAATGTGAGACTAATTAGTCAATCTCAGTTTAGTATCAATTATTTTCTATATATACCTACAACTTCACTTCTCAATCACACACCATTAAAACATTAAAAACAGGTTTTTGGGTAGAAAAAAAACGTTTTTGGGAAACAAAAAATGTTTATAGAGAGAGAAAAAATATTTTTAGAGAGAGAAACGTTTTAGTGAGAGAAAAAAAGTTTTTTTGAAGGGAAAATAATGGGAGGAAATTATAATTATACAAATTTTGGGAGTGGATGTATAGACGAATCGATGCAGAAACAAGTAAAATCACTGCGGAATTTGCTGCTCAAGTGGACGAGTTTATGAATTTTGTGGGTAATCAGCCAATTGCACTCAGTAATAGGGGTAAGTTTTGTTATCTCTATAATTCTTGCAAATAATAAAACTCTGTCGGGAAATAAAATTGCAAATCATCTATTTAGTCACGGATTCATGCCTCAATATTATGTATGGTACATGCATGGGGAAGATTTGAATGTGAATTTAGGCAGTTGTAGTGCAAGTTATGGTATAAGTAAAAATCAAGATGATGTATGTCATATAGAAAATACATATGTTGGGATGGTAAATGTTGCATTTCCTCATCATAATAGTAGTTATGATCAGAATAATAACAATGAAACTCAGGATGGATATGATGATGATCAAAAACCAGCTGAAGTATCTAACAATGAGGCTCAAAATTTTAATACTATGTTAGAAGCTGCTAACAATCCTTTATATGATGGTGGTGAGGAAGATTTTACTGGCAATTATCATTAGCATCTCGATTAATGGACATGAAAACAAATTTTATTGAATCAGAACGTGAACTGGACTAGTGGGCAGAACTTATTTCCGAGTATCTACCTCAGGATAATTAGTGCACTACATCGTATTATGAAACAGAGAAATTGATGCGAAATTTGGGGCTCCCTTACTATACAATTGAGGTATTTATGCATAATTGTATTGTCTTCTGAAAAGAGGATGAAAAACAGGATAAGTGTAAATTTTGCAGAGCAACAAGATACAAGGAGAGTACTGATAGAACCAAAATACAATTTAGTCGTATGTGGTATTTACCAATCGCTGATAGAATAAAAAGATTATTTCATAGTGCCCACAATGCAGAGGTGATGAGATGGCACACAAAACATGCATCAAACGAAGGAGAGATGTCTCATCCATCTGATGCAGCAGAGTGGAAGAACTTTTAGAACATGCACCCCAGATTTGCTAGTGAACCTCACAATGTATATTTCGGATTATGCACTGATGGCTTCAATCCTTTTGGAATATCACGTAATCACTCGTTGTGGCCTGTGATCATGACTCCTTATAATTTACGCTCGGGTATGTGTATGAAATAAGAATATTTGTGGCTTACAATTTTGAATTCAGGTCCATATCAACCACGAGCAAGTCTTGATATATTTCTTCCTCCTCTGACTGATGAGTTGAAAGAGCTATGGACGACTAGAGTTGAGGCGTATGATAGTTCAGCAATCAAAATTTCAATGTAAAAGCAGTTTTAATATGGACAATTTGAGACTTCCCCGCATACGGCATGTTATCAGGGTGGACAACCCATGGAAGATTAGATTGTCCTGTATGCATGGACAAAATCAGATCGTTTAAATTACCAAATGGCCAGAAGACGTGTTGGTTTGATTATAACAGAAGGTTTCTTCCTCTAGATCATCCTTTAAGGAGGAACAAAAGAAAATTTTTGAAAGGAAAATATGCTTATCAATATCCACCTCCAACACTAACTGGTGATGAAGTGTACAATCAGCAGATAATGGAGGTTAATACAGCAAAAACATCTGATTGTGGAGAAAACAGACATGAGGAAAAAGCTGATGGATATGGGAAGTGGCATAATTGGCACAAAGAAAGCATATTCTTGGAATTTCCATATTGGAAAGATCTCAATCTACGATATTGTCTTGATCCAATGCACGTATAGAAGAATGTCCTTGATGTATTCTTAAATACTGCAATGAATGTAAAAAATAAATCAAAAGACACAGTTAAGGCAAGATTGGATATAACACAATTTTGTTTGAGGAAAGAGTTACATATTGATAGCCATGGAAGAGCTCCTTTTCCTATACTTAGACTGAGTGTGGTAGCGAAAGAGCGTTTATTAGCGTGTATCAAACATGATATGAAATTTCCTGATGAGTATGCATCAAATTTAGCGACTTGTGCCGATATAGAAGGAGGGAAATTTTCAGACATGAAGAGTCATGATTGTCATGTTTTCATGGAACATTTGTTTCCATTTATCTTTGCTGAAATCTTACCATGTAACGTGCATCTTGCACTATCAAGTACCTACATAATAAATTGTTAATATATATATATATATAATTACCCATACATATATATTCTAAATAGTGCATTTTTATGTGTTTGTATACCACTTGGAAGATTTTTTCTAGATATGTGCAGTAAAACATTGCTGGAAAGTCGTGTTCAAATTATGATGGAAAACATAGTTTTAATACTATGTAATTTAGAGAAGGTATTTCCACCAGCTGTGTTCGATGTTATGGTACATCTACCTGTGCATCTACCATATGAAGCTCAACTCAGTGGGCTTGTGCAATATCGATGAATGTATCCATTCGAACGGTTTTTTAAGAGGTTAAAAAGGAAAGCAAAAAATAAAAGGTATGCAGCTGGATCGATAGTGCAGTCATAGTTGAACGATGATTTATCTTACTTCTCAGAATGGTTTTTGCCTTCGCTTGTACAAAAATAGGTAAATATGTGTTTATAATAAGATTATCTTAACATTATATAATATTCTTTAATTATTATTAATTTAGCGAATTTATCTCGAAGGACATCGAGATATGATGATGGTAGAGCTCCTATATATCCGACTGAAGGAATACCTAATATTTTTAAACATGTTGGTCAACCAAGTGGAAAAAGTAAACAATTATATACAAAATAATATAGACCAAATCGCGGAACATGCATATATATTGCGGAATTATGACTACTTTCCTCTTATAGAAAGGTATTATATATAATTACGATTTATATATTTGTGTGTGTTTATATATAATTACTATTTATATATAATTACTATTTATATGTTATTCATATTTATATATTTGTGTGTGTTTCATATTAAATTGAAATTATATCTACTTATCAGCCTGTGTGAAAATTACATTCGTTATTGTTATCCTGAATTAACTCAAGAGCAAGTCTTATTGAAAAAGATGCAGTTTTGCTAAGTGGGTTAGAGATTACGTAAATGCATACTTATCATGTTTCACGTACAGTGCCTTATTTACATATGTATAACTATAATATATGTTCCACGTAAAGGTTAGTTTACTGAATCCTACAGTCATCTAGCCAACAGCGAATTAGTTAAAGGGCCTGATAAGAAGGTGAAAGTATGGTCCATGTACTTTTTTCGAGGGTATTTGTTTCATACAAGAGAAAAATATAATGCATACGAACCATTTATATTAAGTAAGTACAAAAATAATTAATTAGTTTAAAGTCTAAATTGTGGCATTTAATATATTTTTTAAATATCTTACCATGCAGCGTTATATCCCTATACTACCCAACCAAGACAGCTGTGGTTGAATGTTTGCAAAGTCAATCGAGGGCAAATATCTCCGTAAACTCCAAAGTTAGGGACTCACCTTTGCTACAGCAAGATAACGATAATGATGTGCTGATGACCGCGGTGGAAGATATCGTGATTAAAAATTTATAAGTATCAACCAACAATGGTGAAGAAATTGATGCCGAAGTTCGAGATACAGAACTAGAAGAAGAATTTCAATGTAATATGTCGTCTTCGGAAAATGACGATGAGAACGATGTGGACGAAGAATAATACTAATATTTTAAATGTAATATTTAAATCCAACTATAGCTAATAAAGTGTTGAAATTTTTTTAATTTCGTCAATTTTGCAAACCCGTTAATTTTCGGGAGTTTGGTAAAACCTAACTAAACGCAAATACGTTATATATATGTTAGTCTCCATGTAGAATGTTCGAAAGATTCCGATAGCCTAGTGATTATTGGACTACTACAAAAGCCCAACAACACAAGGTCACGGGTTCGAAGCTCCTCAATTCACTCTTGATGTCCTCCTTAATGACTTATATCGAGAAAGAAATCTTCCTAAATTGGATCCATTTGCCTAACCGAAAACCTTTTGGTAAAAAAAATTTCTTCATTTTTTTTTTCTGATTATCAAGATATTATAGGTTGATTTAGTATAGATTTGATTAAATTATGTGGTACATTAGGTTGATGGAGTTTTTAGATTTGAAATTTGGAATTTAGGTGAGTTTATCAGGATTTTTTAAGATTTATATTAGACTTTTATTGAATTTACAATCTATTTATATGTGGTTATGAATTCTTATAATTGTCATTGTGTTTTTATGAAGTTATACACTTTTTTTGTATCAATTTTTGGAATTTATTTTTAATTTTATTGAATTTACAATGTATTTATAATGATGTTGTTATGAATGTTTTTATTAGTGTTGCGTTTTTATGAATTTGGCTAGAAATTTATTAACTTTTTATAAGTTTTTGTGAATTTATACAAATTAAATTAATTTTTTTTAATTAGTATGAATTTTTTTATTAAATTATTATGTATTTTTATAAGTTTTGATGAAATTTTACAAATTATTATGAATTTTGAAAAAATATTATGATTTTTGGATAATTGTTATAAGTATTTTTGAATATTTTGAATTATTATGAATTTTCTATAATTAGTATGAATTATAATAAATTTTAATGAATTAATATAAGTTTTATTGAATTAATATAAATTTTATTAAATTATTGTAAATTTTTATAAATTATAAAAACGGTGACTGTTTTTTTAATTGTTCAGGTTTGATCAAGACCGATTTATCGCAATCTTGAGATCTATTTCGAGTATAATAAAGAGTGGATATGATGACGGATATCTGAGTTGGAGTAATACTCCTCTAGAAATGTGAGATCAACTTTTTGTAAAATTCACGGTAAGAATTCCTTTCATTTTTTCAGCGGTATTTATTTTAGAAGTTTTGCTTACTAACACATATTTATTTTGTTTACACTTTTTGTATCAATCTTTTTATTGGAATAAGTCTACTACACACACTTTTCGAGGACAAAATGTCCAAATTGGATGAGGCAGACCGTTTATGAGAAGCTATGTGTGCATTGGGCTGTAGAGAAGTCACAGTCAAAGAGCGACAAAACCCGAGCTGTTCGTTATTCCTATCGTGATGGTTGGGGATCCTATAAGCATGTTTCGGGTCAGAAGAGTTACTACCGTATCGAGTGTGAACTTGTAAGTATTTCCTATTTATATAATTTTAAATTTCTAACTTTTTTATCATATAGTATTTTTAAAGGAAGAAAAATCGAATCAGCCTCCTACAGTCAGTGACGTCTTCAAGGAGACACATACTGATTCATCGACCGGGAGCTTTGTAGACCTGGAAGCGAAGCAAATTTGAGAGACTTATGAGCAGAAGAAAAAGAAGTTCAAGCTATCCCAGATAGACAGTAACACCGATATATATCAGATGGTGCTTCTCCGATAGTAGAGCTCACTCACGCGGAAGATAACGAGAGGCACCGATATATGTTGAAAAACTTTTACATTACATATTACTTTAATTTAGTACGAATTTTAACCATTACTTCTGTTTTTAAGTCTACATTGCCTGACCGTAGAGGCAACATGTACGGACTCAACAATCTCGGCCACAAGTATCTTACCAGCAGAATAAAGGGAACGCCGACTCTAATGTCGCTGACACAATTTGAACTTACAACAAGAGATAGCGTCTTACAAGCAAGATGTGCAGCAGGAGATTGCATGTTACAAGGAAAACCTCGCTTATCTGGCGCAGCAGAATCAAAAGCTGCTATACTACCTTCGCGAGACACTCCCTTCTTTTCTTGCTCACTTGTCTTCGATGCGTCCTCCTCCTCCACGACATGATGGTTGGAGATCATCTTCTATGTCAGGCCCTACTGACCAATTCTCTGACCAACTTCGATTTTCTTTTGTTTTTATTATCGTTTGAACATTTGAACATTTTATCTTTTTTAATGTATCGATCGGTGTCGGTATTTGTATATAACTTTTATTTTAAAGCTATTATTTATTTAAAATTAAAAACAAAATAATTTCTTAAATAGATAATTTTGGGACTGATATTTGAGACTAATATGTGACTAGACATTTGAGACTAATCTGCCACTGTTGTTTAAGACTAAACTATGGCTGTATTAGAGACTAATTTTTGACACATGTTTGAGACTAATCTGCGACTGATATTTGAAATTAATCTGCGACTAATTTGTGAGACTAGTCTGCGACTGATATTTACGACTAATCTGCGACTGATGTTTGAGATTAATTTGCAACTTATATTTGAGACTAATATGCGATTGATGTTTGAGACTATTTTGCGACTGATATGTGAGACTAATCTGTGACTAAAATGTGAGACTATTCTGTGACTGATATTTGGGACTACAGGTTGAGTCGTAGATTAGTCGCAAATAGAGACTCGGATTGTGGTTGCAAAATCAGTCGCAATTTGATACTAATTTTGTTAGTCTTACTTCAACCGCATATTTGAGACTAATATATGACTGATGAAAAGAGCGCCTAAAGGTTTGCAACTGATTATACTAGTCTCAAATTAGTCTCTCTTAGCAAATTTGTGACTAATTTGAGATTGATTGTGTTGTCTTGAATGGGATGTTTTCTTGTAGTGTAAACATCTTGGCTCAATCGATACAAACACCTTTGCAAGATCATTGGGATACTGCACAACGATTGGTTTTATATCTCAAGTCTTCTCTCGGTCACGGTATTGTGCTCTCCTCCCCAGCTTCTCTTCAAGTTAATGCCTATTGTGATTCAGATTTTTAATTCTTGCTCAAACACACAGCAGTCTCTTACTGATTATACGGCCATGCTTGGTGACTCACCCGTCTCGTGGAAGTCAAAGAAGTAGTCTCGTGTCTTTTTATCTTCTTCAGCAGTTGGATATAGAGCAATGGTTGTGACATATCAAGAGCTTATTTGGATTAAGGAGATTCTCAATATATGCGTTTGTTCAGTGATAGTAACCGCTTTACATATCGCTGCAAACCCAGTGTTTTATGAGAGGATCAAACATATTGAGAGTGATTGTCATTGTGTTCATGATGAGATGATTAGTGGGAATATTTCAACTGCTTATATCTCTACTCATGATCAGCGCGCAGACATCTTTATTAAAGCACTTGGTCGTAATCAGTTTTGACATTTACAGTCCAAGTTGGATATTTCAGACTTACACGCTCCAATTTGAGGGGAAGTGTTACGAAAAAAAATATTTTTTATTGTATTTATATTATATCTCTTTCTGTATATTCTAAACTTGCCACCAAGTTCTTACACTACCCACCAAGTTCTTTGTAACCTATATATTGTTGATACATCAATTAGAAAACCAAAGCATTCTAAATATTATTTGGCATGTATCACGATATCATACTATATATTGAAATCTATAGTTTTAATATAAATCTTATGAACTTTATTATAAAATGTACCGATCGGCCATCAGTATTTACATTTGATAGAAATGTAAAAGATGACAAATACCAACATATAGACAAAGAAGGACAGAAAAAAGCAAAACAAACCACAATGTAAGATAAGGTCCATACCTATATACGAAAAGCTAGAGTGAGGCGATTGACGCAGTTTGGGGAAACCAATTTTAGGCAACACGTAACTTTAGGATATAATGAGAATGACAATGACAATAGTTATATTAAATAAGGGGGTAAATATTGGGGATATTTTAGATATTCTTCTAACAAAATGAGGATTAGCTTTTAACCTAGATATATTAACGATTCTGCGTTATCAACGAGAATCTTCGCAGAATCGTTAATATATCTAGGTTAAAAGCTAATCCTCATTTTGTTAGAAGAATATCTAAAATATCCCCAATAGTAAAAAACGAGAATTTTCAATACATCTGAATTCTAATTCTATAAACCGCAACTGATCTACCATAGAATCTATAACTCTAGTATAAATTTGAATTTTATTAATAAACCATAACCACATCGGGTCACGTATAACAAAAAGATTCTTACATTTTCTTTGCATCCCATAGATGATATATAAAGTATGAAAAACACCAAACATAAATAAAGAAGGACAGAAATAGGAAACGAAACAACAATGTGAGGCCAGTGACTAGGTTCGTGTGTTCTTTTAAAGCTTGTGTTTGGACAATCAATAACACGTCTTTTTGTGGGTTGCTTTTTTCCATTGTTCGCAGGTCGGACACTTCATATTAGGATAACGTTTGCTCCAAGCTTGGCAGAAAACCAAACGATTCCAATCTATATTAGGTGGCAAAGTTGGCGATGGCTTGGGAAGCCAACTTGGTGGCACTCTAGGTTTAGGTCGTCTTTGGGCCGTGACTTGATCCATATGTGGAAACACAAGAAGAAGAAGGACAAAGAGAAGCATGGGAGAGAGTAATGAAGATGCCATCTTAATTTTAGTTATATCACAATGACTCTTCTTTATGCATATATATAGACACTATTGAGAGACCTTAGTTGTTTCTTTTTGACTTGTAGCTCAACTTGGTATGGTTGAATTGTTATATTCTAATACTAGGGGCTATATTTTTTATTCCATATATATATATATATATATATATTATTGTTTTTGCAAAGAAACAATAATTTATTATCATCAATTTTTTCTTCATCGCCAATACATAATATATAGTTTAAATTTTATTTTTGAAAATGGTTTTTAGTTTATTAATCTAATAAATAAAAAATCTGTCTATGTTAAAATTATTAGTTGAATTATTATAATCATAAAATTAAAAAACAGATTGAGATAAACTTGACTTATTATCACTGTTTTCTTTTTTTTGGTCAGGTATTATCTCCTTGTTTAAAAATAGAGAAAAAAAAAAGAGAAACAAATAAAGGGAAGAAAAAGAAAAGGATATAAAAACTACAAGTGAACTTCCGAGAAGAAGGAAAAAGGAGTCATCATTGACTCATGAAGCAAACGAATGTATCATACGTATACGTGTCTAACATGTACTCCTTTCGTTTAATAAAAAATATCATTATAAATTTTTTACACTAATTAAGAAATAATACTAAATATCTTTTTATATTTCTAACTATTATATGTAATAATTAATTAGATTGTATATTATTAATTTAATTAGAAATTAAAACTAGAATTTTTTATAAGAGTTACATTAAAATTGTATAATAACACGAATTTTTTTCTCCAGAATGACATTTTTTATAAACAAAGGAAGTATTACCCATCAACTTCACTAACTATTAGATATATTACATTTTTCTAGAATTATCTTTTTAGAATCCGAAAAGTTGTACTCACAAATCAGATTTTTATACTACTTAAAATTATTATCTATCTCAATATTATAAATGTTTGTACTTTTCACACCAATATATACATATATATATATATGTATATATGATATATTATTTTATTTAATGTTTATTTGTCTTGGATTGGCATGGAAAGTTAGTTCTTATCATATTATCACATTTTAGAAAAAAACGACATGACATGTTTTATTGTGCGGTATTTCAAGATGATAAGTTGGAACCTATTACAAAAGAAAGCATGTATTACAGGTGGATGCGAGATTCTACTTCGGTCCACAGTTAATAATAGGTCAAATGCTAAGTTAGAAACTCATTGAAATTATTAAAGCCTCAACTTGGATATCATCATCAACTCGGCAAAGTCTCTTCACGAAAAGTGTCTCAAACTTGACGAGAAGCCGAATAACACGTCAACATGTAAAGAAATAGAAATTTCCTTATTCCGACATAGAAAATTTCCAAAAATCTTGCATAAATCTTCTAGATACAATCTTATCAAAAGTATTGTAAATCTTTTAATTATTGTATCTACTCTGTAACTGCCTCTATGATTTATAAATAGAGGAGGAGATCCTTCGAAAAAGGGACCAGATTTTTGACATACATCAAACTAATAATAACACTTTATTTGATAATTATCCCTACTCGTCAAAGTTAACTACTTTCACTCCAATCCATCTCACAAGTGTCCTTGCCCATTATTTCCTCCTTTTTAATCAAGAACCTTGGATTCTAAAATTTGTTATGCTAGATCCGATTCCAACAGTTGGCGCTGTCTACTTCAATGTCGATCCGAGATCTATTTCAACCCACGGAAAACAATGAGTCAAATGCTAAGTTAGAAACTAATTGAAATCATCAAAGCCTCAACTCGGATATCGTCATCAATTCTGCAAAGTCTCTTTTCGGAAAGTATCTCAAACTTGACGAGAAGCCGGATGACATGTCAGCATGCAAAGAACCATAAATTTTCCTATTTCGACATGGAAAATTTCCGAAAATTCTAGCATAAATCTTTTAGATACGATCTTATCAAAAGTATTATAGATTTTCCGTTATTCTATCTACTCTGTAACCGCCTCAATGATTTATAAATAGAGGAGCAGATCCTTCGAAAGGGGACCATCTTTTTGACATACATCAAGGCAATAAGAACACTCTATTCGGCAGTCATCTCTACTCGTCAAAATTAATTACTTTTGCTCTAATCCATATCACAAGTGTCCTTGCCCATTCTTTCTCTCTTTTTAATCAGAAACTTTGGATTCTAGTATTTGTTGTGCTAGACCCAATTCCAACAACATGTCAATGCGTTAGATCTCTTATAATGAAACTTAAGATTAGTTTAATTATCTCAAATATCATTCTTTTGAATTTTACACAAAATGTTACTTTTCATGTTTCATTTTTTGGGAAGACCTTTTTTTGGCATTAATTTGTAATATCAGTGTCTAGCATGATTAATAATATTAGAATTTTTTTATTGTGTACATATTTCAGTATATGTCCTTACAAGAAATACCCTAAAAACATAAAAGAGGCATTTTGTGTAAGATTAAAAAAAGGACATTGTGTACAATTTAAAACATAAAGAAGATTTTTGTAAAATTACTACTAATTTATTTTAAGTTAGAAACTTATGTTCATTTCATCAATCACCCTATCTAAACTGAAAATCCAATTTTTAAAATTCTCTGCGTTTTCTAGACTCTTACTGTTTTGGATCTCCACTTTTAAAAGACAAAAGAATATTTAATGGTCATGCAAAGATTGGCTCTCAAATTGTGGGTATCAGTCCTGGAAGAAACACCCAAAACTAAAAGTTCGAATCAAAACCGACCAGAATGAGTATTGGATAGTAGTCGGAAACTAAAGAAAATATCTCATGGAACCTCTTCGTCCATGTTTATAGTTAACGAGTAATACTTGGTACCGAGTTGATATTTGAATGGACACCTGATTAAGCGGAATACATGTTAACATATGTGAGATTTTAGAGTAATATTTCAAAAAACTTACAGGTAGTTAGACATTTTTCCAAGTATTCAAATATTTTTTGACAAATAATTATATTTTAGGTATGAAATACTTAAATATATAATAGTATCGTAAAAATTTATTTAATATTTATATCCGACATGAGTAAGAATCGATACTAGAATCAAACGAATTGTATTTGATTCCTAAATAGGTATACAAAATATAGACACGAATCCATTTGAAACCGAGCATAACCAATCTAAACCCGAATAAAAATATGTGTGGTTTCTAAATAAGTAAAAATCTTATACCAAAGAATCTGAACCCAAATAGATATTACTGAGAACCGACTGAATACCCAAATGGTTAGACCTAGAAAGTATAAATGGTAAGATATGAATATTAATTAATATATAGATTTTAATTGATTTTTTTTATTTTTGTGTGAAATATAGTAGAACTAGATGATGTCCCGTACTATGCACATGTTAGGTAATATTTGTTTGTTTTATTTATTTATTTTACGGTTTCATTTGTATGTGTAAATTTATTTATTAATTAATTATATATATATGATATATTAAAAATAAATTTATAATGATCACCGGTGTTGTACACAAATTTTTTTTATCTCTCTTTACTTAACTTTTGATGCATTACAATTTTGTGTATAAATTTTTTGACTCGTGTCATTTATGTTTTGACTCATGTTTATTTATGTTTTATACTTGTTTATAACTTAATTTTTTGACTCATATTTATTTAGGATTTTGAACCCATATTTTATTTAGGTTTTAAGATCTAAATTTAATTTTATTGTGTTATACATTTTTGATAAAACACATATTTTTATTTATTAGTATCATAAGTAATATATCAAGTATATATAATATAAATATATATATATATGTGTGTGTGTGGTTTTAAACTTGTATTCATTTAATTTTGTAGATCCATGTATATTTGTGTTTTATAGTATCGATTTGTCACATATTTTTATTTATTAGCATTTTAATCAATTCAACAAGTATATACTAATGTAAATATATGTATAATCATCTTATTAATATGTATTTTTAGATTAACAAAACCAATGTTTAATATAACTAATATAATTTTAGTTTATGAAAGATTGAAAGTTGATATCATTAGTTATTTAGTTTGGGGGATTTTCAAAAATACCCCTTTTGGCATGTACCCTTTTCAAAATCTAGAGATATGGTCATCATATGTATGTTTTGAAAAATGGCATTTCGAAAGGTGCATTTTTAGTAATTCCTCTTTATAAATGTTGATAGCATTAGTTATTTTTTTTGTTATCTTATAATTAAAAAATATATTTATTTATATCTTCTATATATAAGTAATATTTTTGTGAAAAAATTAATTTATTTCCTGCATATTTATATTGAGATTATAGATTTTTTCGTTTTTATATCTTATATATATATATATATACAAAAAATATTGGCTTATTTTTTAATAATTAATACCTATAATCAAAATATATATATATATACATATTCTTATAAATATATTTACTAAAATTTCGATTGTATAT
>OVBA01007167.1:0-15250 GCA_900406435.1 Lepidium aucheri
AAAACTCTAAATAAATACGGGTCTAAAAATTAAGTTATAAACGAGTCTAAAGCATAAATGAACATGAGTCAAAACATAAATAACACGAGCCAAAAAATTTTATATATAAAATTGTAATGCATCAAAACTTAAGTAAACAGAAATAAAAAATATATTTCGTGTGCAAAAGATATTGATGATCACTATAAATNTATCAAATATATATAATTAAGTAATTAATAAATTTACACATACAAATCAAACTATAAAATAAATAAATAAAACAAACAAATATTATATATCCCGTGCATAGCGCGGGACATCATCTAGTATATATATACATATATATATATATATATTTGTGTATTTAAAAAAATTAAATTTTTTCTCTGATTTTTTATAGTAATTTTCCGATTTTTTTGAATTTTTTTGAATTTTTTTTGAAATTTTTGATTTTTTTTTGATTTTTTTTGGTTTTTTTTGAAAAAAAATTTGGCCATACACGTGTCGCTTAAATCGGCTGTACCCATGTCGACTTAACCCTTGACTGACGGTATTAACGATCACTGTAGAAATTAGCCAAAATTTGAAAGTTCATGTAGTTTATGTATTTTTTTAAAACTTTTAAGCACCATACTAAGATTTAAGATAAATTTAAAAGTTCATTAAAAATCGACACTCGGGCAAAAATTTATTAAGATTTCGGCCATTTTCTCTACAAATTTGCTTTGCGCTTGTTTATTTTAATAGGCCAGTTATCTTTGTTGATAAACGTTTTTTACGGGAAAAAAAAAGGTATTATCGCAATTTTATTCTAAATATGATATTTCACCTTTTACAGAAAATTCATACAGACAGCTCTGCGAGTTCTTCAAATATTCAGAGAGCCACCTAACGAGATTACCGCAGCAAAAATGAAGGTACGTTGATCTAAACCGCAAAAAGCATACAAATAATTTTCTAAACCAAGATATTTGTCAAATGCTCCAACGAATTTCCTCTAACTACTAGATTCTAACTAAGAACATAAAGGTTTTTCATACTTAATCTTCTTCAGCCATGGCTGCATCGTCTTGATCAGCATCACCATCTCCAAAGTCATCATCTCCACCACCATAGGGTGCCACCGGATGAGTTTCATCTTCATACGATGGTACATCAGGAATCTCCATGTCCTCTGTCACTCTCATTGTTTCCAGATTCTCATCGCTGAAGAAATAGTTTAATGGCTTTGATACCTACAAAACACCAAAAACAACGATCCCGATATGTTGCAGCAAGCTTAATTCTTTGACCACAAAAATGTAGATAGGCTTTACCTTGAATAATTGGTTTCTTTGCTCAGCACTTTCAATGAGGTTTTTCCAGAGCGCATCGCTCTTTAGTGTTGCAGCTGAACCAACGACCTGATAAGCAAGTTTCAATATAGAATGGACCAGTCAGATAAAACCATAGAGAGAGTATACATGTAGAAGAAGCCAGAGAATCGTTTCTGCCAAGAAAGTTTCGTTTTATATATGCCTTACCAATACAGATGACTTAGCTCGTGTAATCCCCACATTCATCCGCCGAGAATTAGAAAGAAAACCAATTTCTCCTTTATCGTTAGCTCTGACGCATGAAAATATTGCAACATCCTTCTCCCTTCCCTTCAAAATGAGGAGAAAATAGAAAGATAAATGGATGAAAACTTTGGACCCCAAGTTCTTTTGTAGGATTCAAGTTCAGAAATATATATAAAAGCATGTCTAATGCATTTTAGTTCGTCTATGATTGCAGTTGATGTAGAAATACGAGAGAGTTAACTATTGACCTGAAACCCATCGACCGTGTTGATATCCACCACTTTCTCTGCCTCTGCACCAAACATCTCCTTAAACCGATCTTTGAAAGTTTTTACTTGGTAGTTGTACGGCGATATAATAGCTAGTTGAGAACTTGACTTCAGCTCCGGGTACATAGTTACAAGTCTGTGGTAAATGAGAAGAACAAATTCCACTTCGTCTAGATTTACCCGAGAACCAGTTGCCCCTGGATGTTGAGACTCTTTCCCTTCATGTATATCAAAAAAGCAAAATGGACCAAAGCAACGGTATTTATGCCAGTCACGAGTAGTCTGAGCTTCAATGTCAGAACCATCTTCGAGTGCCTCTTCATAGAATTGCTTTGACGGAAAGCTTCTTATCTGATTTTCAGTCAAAAATTGTTTGCAGGGAAAAATGAGATGCAACCATTGGAGTAAGAATTAAGCTAACAAAAATCTTTGGCTTGCTCGAGAATCTTGTGAAATAGCTATCAACTGATAATGATTCTTAAGGAAACAAAATCTATCTTAAGTGGATGCTAGATGAGAGTTATGCATACCTCTGGATGCATCCGGTATTGGGTCTTCAACATGTTCACTGGATAGCCAGCCCTTTGAAATCTCTCGAACATGCTTGTACCATAGCTTCATTAAAGAAAGGAAGAGCAGCAATCCGACAGTGTCAATACAATATACACAATGAATAGTTGAGACATGTAAACAGATCAAGTTTGGACGCAATGAGAATTTTAAAGCACTTACCCAGAATCCTGAGCAACAGTTGATATTACAGTAGCTGGCAGTTGTTTAGGATCACCTACCTGATAAAAATAGATATATAATTAGGAAATCAAAAGGTGCTGAAGTTGTCTTTATCAATTATTAACTCATAAAATTATGATGTTGTGCTAGCTAGTCACATCTACAGTAGCAAGACACAAGTATTTCTTCAATTCTTCCAAGCCAGTGACGGTGGTGTCGAATTATCAAATATGTTTATATATACTTGGAAAATTACAGAAATTTTTATACATGTAGGATAGTCCTATTGGATATTACCAGAAACACTTGTTTGCACCTAGTCGCCAAAGGGATAAGAGTTGCCGGCTCAACCTGGGAAAACGTAAAGGAGTAAATTCCATTAGTAAAGAACACAAAGGATATTTTATAAGCTTCTAAAACTTGGGAGATATAAGCTTTAACATTTCCTATGTAATGACAAGCCATGATAAGCGTAATGCAACTTAAGTTTCAAAATAAAGCACTGTATGTCCACCTCCAGTTCTAAAGGTAAAACTGTCAAGATATGTACAGTGCTGTAAACCTAAGCAAAACATTAACGTATTAGTCAATATTATATTGGGAGAGACGTACAGCTTGCGCAGCTTCATCTATTATGACGATATCGAAACCACGATTAGATTTAGCTAGAAGTGCTGAGCCACTGAAGCTAAGGGTAGCGAACACCTGAAAGTGCCAAGAAATGGATATGGATAATCAAAAGGAATAATAAAAGCTTTAGTTACATTGATATATAAAAAGTTATTTCCCCATACAATTGCAGCCTCGTCCAAAATTGAAGTGCGAATACTATCAATGTCAGTTCCTGAGGTTCCTTGTTTTGGTTTATCAATGGCTGAGCCACGCTTTTGTGCCACCTGCAAAAGTGTATTTCTTAGAACAGTACCCAAAGATCAAGATTTGATAACAAATATTATTTTTTTGCTGTTTGTTCTGTACAGTGTGATTTCAATGAATATAACATACCACAACCAATCGGACCTCTAATTATCTGATGACAGTTAAATTTCCAGTTGAATAATTTTTGAAATATGTTTGATAAGCGTCCAAACAAAGTCAGGACAAAAGGCAATGAAAGTGCGAAAGCTACTAGATACATACAAGGTGATCAAGTGATACTGACGCAACGGAATGATGTGCTTTGAGACCAATTCGTACTATTTTGGGTGTGTATGTCTGGGCGTTTTCATCACGGAGACCTGAAAGTGCAGAAACTATTACATATAAGACCATTACCAACTTTTATATAAATAATGTAGTAGGTAAATCACACACCCGTAGTTAGAAGCCGCAACACTATCTCATCAAGTGCAGAGTTTGATGGAGCACAGACAAGTACACGTAGTCTATATTTCCGACTTGCATTAACCACTTCAGGTTTCTAAACAAAAAAGAAAGTAAGATAATAGGTGTTACTACTTGATAAAAAAAAGTGGGGTTACGATGTGTCTCAGATTAAAATTATCCAATGTTACCAAGTCATTTCCTGAGGTTGGAAAAAAACCATCATCACCATCTTCAGGCATAATAGCATCTCGAAGGTTGACACCCAAAATCCAAGGAGAAGCTCGTGCCCAGTGATTATATCTGCAGACAAAAGAAATACTGAGACAAATTCACCGAGAGGGATGTATGGTATGTGATATTCAGACCAAACTATTCATGAAACGTAATAATATTCTAATTCCTCTTAATTTGCAAGATATCATATAATACACATGAGGATATATTTGGTAACAACATTTTCCTATCATTATGTACACACATATGGGTATGCAATAACTGAGTATCGAAATGTTTGAAAGATCTTAAATGGGAGCAAAACCATACTTCTCCTCGATGGTCATCTGAAGTCCACGCTTCACTTCATGCTCTGCACCCCTATTAGGAAAAAAAAAAAGAAAAGGAAAGAATATCAACCAGAATGAAAAGCAAATGAAAGCGTATTATCCTCACGTGGAGCTACACAAAGTGAAGTGAACATCAAGAGAACCATGTAAGAAAATCATACTTAGACTGGACCCTTGCTGGAGTTGCATGCATAATAGCACCAAGAATGCTAAGAATTGTCTGTGTTTTCCCCGTACCTGGAGGACCCTAAAGAAGGATAAATTCAGTGGTACTCAAATCAAACTGTAAGCAAGTTAAATCATCTGCTTGTCAAAGAAATTTGAGAAACAAGTATGCTATATTTATGTCGACTCTCAATGCAATTTTACAAAGAAGTCTTTCATATCCACATAGTTAAAAAAATCAAAATATAACCGTCTTAGAATTATTTCAGTCTTCTATTTAATCATCTACATACTTTTTAGAGGAATTCTTGAGAGTCAAACCGAAAGACATTCAGTTCTAGCTCAGTAAGCATGTTGGAATTTTTAAATCATGTCATTTGAGGGCATTCTTAGCTAAAATGACTGCTTGTTTGGCATTAAAAGTATAAACACGTACTATATTTTTACATGGAAAGCTAAATGTCCCATAAAACAATAAAACAAGTTAAATAAAGAAGTCAACCTGTATTAAAACGAAGGATTGCCTTGATAGACCAACCTGCAAATTAATATTTTGAAACAGAGAGCTCAAATTTGTGTTAAGCGAAAGTGTAAAAGTCCAAGGAAAGAAATTACAAGGCCGGACTTACATCAATTGCCTCCTTTTGGGATTTGTTAAGATTTTCGTTAAAGAAGTCATGCAAAGGTCCAGATATTTTCCATGCTTCATCTCCCAAACCATAAGATTTTTCTGCTGCAGTAAAGATTAAATCCTTGAATGGGAGTGAACTAACTGATCGTAGTGCTATGTATTCCCGAATAATGGTTGATAAACCACATAACTACAAAATTAAGAAATGATAGCATGAAAGACGCTGTCTAAAAGAAGCGAACTATAATCCATATAGAAATGATATGTAACACGTCAACAACAGTCTCCTAAGTTTATGCAACACAATTCGTTTTTTTTTTTTTTTTTTTAAANTAGTACTACAGATGAATAGAAAACAAGAAAAGAGAAGCCAAGACTAGCACAATGCAACAGGAGCCTAAACATATATTGAGGCATATTATCCAATTTATGAAAATGCACATGATATAACAACTATACGTAGTTGCTGTGTCATAACATCTTACCTTTAAACTAAATACCCTTTTGTCTATAGCGCTGGCAGAAGATGTAATAAGAGCACGCATATTTGAGAGGGCTTCGATAAATGACTTTGTTCTAGATGATTTAGTATTTTTGGTTATCTGCACCATGTCTTCAGCTAAATACATCCGAAGACGAAGAAGGTTATTCTGACGATTTTCCACTACAGCAAACCCATAAGAAGAAGGAAATGAATCCCCTTTAACCTGCATATGTCAATCTCTACATGAGCCCAACATCCGAAAATGGCTTTTATACAAGAAAGTAATAAATCACTACGATAATATGGTGGAGTTATGAGACAACAAAGATATGCAAGTCATAATACAACACTCACGGAAAAATAAACAAAAGCAATATAGTAGAATATGTACCTCTTCTTTTGATAATAACAAAAGATCATTTTGGGCAAGATATTCATCCTCATCATGTTCATAAGTGACTAACAGAAAGTGAAAGCCGTCAGCCTCGCTGCACTCCATAACCAATCTCATCTTACTCTCCGATGCTAAGAGGTTAATGAAAGAAAATCATTTCCACAATAAGAACCAAATATGTAAAGAAACTACTTTTATAACTCAATACCATACAAAACTAAATTCCCAACAACAGAACATCAAAAATAAAAAATCTGACACCCTTCTTTCATGATCAATGGATAGACAAAAGTTATAAGAAAGAAAGAAAACAAGAGCCAGATATGAACATCATTAGATACATGTATATAAGGTTTTACGGATCTAACCTTCTTCAGCATCTTGATTCTGCAAAATTTGAGCTTTAACTTCCTCAAAGAGCAATGGTTCAAAAGTCTCGAAGTAATCATCAACATCTTTATAAGTATTTTTTACAACATTCAACTTCTCTTTAGAATCCTTTCTATTTTTCCTCTGCATTACATAAAACTGAATGAGATAAACAAAATAACAACTGAACAGGATTTCACATTAGCTTCACAAGAACACGAACTAAAAGGAAAACTAAAAGAACAAAAGGATTTGTATGATCACGAAGTACCTTATTCTCCTTAGTAAGCTGTTTATAGTCCCAACCCAAAATAATGTTATAGAAACGAGTAACAGCTGATGTTTCTTCTTCTTGAAGCTTGCTCTTATCAATAGCCATTACACACTAATCTCTACTGGACCTAAAACCTTAACATCAGAAAAATGTTTGGTGGCCATCACAAATGAGCTCACTTTTCAATACTCTAGAAGCGGATTAGATTCTGAGCGAATGATAGTGAAACATTTGTACCTTAAATTGGCGGGCAGCTCCGGAGGAAAGGCGCTCGGTGACGGAGAAAGCCAAGGAAGAGGAAGAAGTTTTAGGGGTGTTTAAGCGAATGGTGTTGTACGCTGCGTTTTACGGTTAATGGGCTTCGGTTTAGAATACACAGCCCAATGAATACCTTTGATAGGCTTTAGTAATCGTGACAAAAAAGCCCATTGACCTTAAAAGGAAATAAAAAAGAATGGTTTATCTTTCAGCCGTCGGATCAGATTTAAAAAGTGATCAATCGAACGGATTGTAAGATGTACACGTCATCGATCCTCGTCAAATGCTTTAATCCAATAGAATTCGTTAGTCCTTCTCTATAAATATCTGAAGTCTCCTACCATCATCAGCATCACTATCTCTACTTTTCGACAAGAATAAATCTTCCTTTTCCCGAGAAAACAAATCGAAGAGAAAATTCACGATGGCACCCAGAGCTGAGAAGAAACCTGCTACAGATGAGACCAAGGCGGCTGAAAAAGCTCCGGCGGAGAAGAAACTCAAGGCGGGGAAGAAATTGCCGGCAACAAAGGAAGCCGGAGACAAAAAGAAGAAGAGATCGAAGAAAAGCATTGAAACCTACAAGATCTATATCTTCAAAGTGTTGAAACAAGTTCATCCTGATATCGGAATTTCAAGTAAAGCAATGGGGATTATGAACAGTTTCATTAACGATATCTTCGAGAAGCTTGCTAATGAATCATCAAAACTCGCTAGGTACAACAAGAAACCGACGATTACATCTCGCGAGATTCAGACTGCCGTTAGACTCGTCCTTCCTGGTGAACTCGCTAAACACGCTGTTTCTGAAGGTACAAAGGCGGTGACTAAGTTTACAAGCGCTTGAAGAAACTGAATTCACGTTTCGGGATTTTGGTTTTTGGTATTTCATTGCTATGTAACAAATTAGATGCTTATTTTCTTTATGGTTTTAGGAAAGTGAGAAGAATGTATTTCTTTTCTTTTTTTATCAATGATGTTTTGATATATATAATATAAATGTTTTTCAACTCAATTTGCAAATTAAGATTTGGTGATTTCTTATATGATTCTTATTCGTACGTTGGTTATTGAATTCACCTATATGGATCAGATTTAGGTGAAACCATTAAAACGACCCATAAATTATTTCTTCTTTGCTCAATACAAAGCTGAAAACAGAACAATATCTATAAAATTGAAATAGAAAGGAAAAAGCTTTATAATAGCCAAACAAACACAACTATGGAAAATTATATTTAAATTAAGAAAAAATAGATATTGCTGAAAACGTGGAAGGAGAAGACCCGGGAAGAGAAGAAGAGTTCAAAGAGAAGGGCTAATTCGTAAATAAGTAGAGTATAACAAAGAAGAAGAGAAGTTAGTTAAACGTGCAAAGAAGCAGCCTTCACATTCTCCAAAACCACACATAAACCGCACCCATTAAAAAAGCTTAAGCTTTGCTTCTCAATCCCACAATCTTTTCGTTTTCTTCTAAATCAAACACTTTTTTTGTGTTTGATCAGATGTCATTAATGTCATTAATGGATAGACTTTTAGATCGTTGGCCAGTTTTGGTTCAAGCTGCGACGTGGACGATTCTCCTTATGATAACTGTTGCTGTTGCTTCGTTTGCTCCAGAGATAGCTTTTGTGTCGACGGTTTCATCTACTTGTAGTGGAGGAGGAAGAGATGGGTTTGTGAAGATTCCGATGGATCTTGCAGGGGATAATGTTTGTGTACCGTCTTATATGGTGAAACGATCGCCTTTTGATTTCTTTGTGCCTTCGATTTTTGCGGCGGTTATGGTTACTGCTTCGGCTTGTTTGCTTAGATCATGTCTTGCTAGTACTGAGAATTTGGAAGATGATTTATCATTGTAATTATAAATAAATTCTGTTTTTATTCATTGCAATGCAAAGTTACATACATACATTTCACCATTTCAATTTCCAAACTCGGACATTCTTTCTTTTTTGCATCTTAATCTTATCATACGCAGGATTAAATTAAGTAATTAGCTCTAGGCATATTGGGATTATTGTCCCGTTTTTATCCTGAAATTTCTATATTTTTGAGAATGAAAATTTTCAATTTTCGGGTTGGTTCAAAAGAAAATTTCAAACAAAACCGGAGATCAAGGGTTGAGAACATACATGACATGTGTGCCAAATTTTTAGTTCGACTTTCTGTATTCTCCTTTTCTAATGAATTGTTCGAGACTTTCTATACTTAAAATTTATTCCTATTGAATTTATATCTTTCAAGTATATCTACTTATGAATGTTGAGTGAACATTATCCCCAGAAACTGATTAGTCCGAATTTCTCACATCTATAAAAAACGAATTATCTACTTATAACTATGTTTTTTTTATACCATTAGATTATTATTTTAAGACTTCTAGTTATTTAGAAGAGATTATTGTTACAGATACTCATTAGGTTTCTTCTCTTGTGAGAAATGTTTGTATTTTAGTTTCTTTTGTGAATAAATCCTTTCATTGGGGGCATTGGATGATAAAAAAAGACAAAGAGTGAACATAATATGGTAATTCGATAGAATGCTAGTCACAAACAAGTATATCCAATTTTACCGAAAAACTAAATACAAAATTTGATACTTATTTGTTACAATAACTTTTTGATCAAAAACCTGCAATTCTGTAATTTAACAACAAAGAAATGAAGAATGAACATATTGAAGCTTTTCTATTTGTTGGTCAACTATTGAAGCTTTTTTCAGCGTCCTGATAAATAGTTGTGTAAGTTACAAAATAAATTTTATTTAAATATAAATCTCAATGCAAAATATTTAAGGCCCAAAACAATTAATAGAGTTGGGCTTTAAACGCTACTGTTTAAATCAGCGGTTTAAATAAACACAATTTATCTGAGAAACGTCAGAGGTCCCAGTCATTGTTTGCAGCGGGAATTCTATTAGCTCCTGAATCTCTTTAGTAAGTTATTTGACCGATCTTACACACTTGTTCATCGCTTGATTTTGTTTTTCTTTGATTGTGATTGTCTCGTACTATGTAATCTCCGTTTTGATTCAGATCTATATTGAATAAAGTCATCTTTGAATTATAGTCGGCGACTAATTCTTCTTTCTACAGATTTGTTTATAGATTGTTTGACATGGTGATGATGACGATGATAATGGTTCAGTTTCGCAATTGGATTTCTTAGGGTAAAGTAATTTTTTTATTTTCTGTGAGATATAATTTTCTCAGTAATTCAGAGAATCAATCATATATATTCGTTCTAGAAATGATATTTTTATTTTTATTTTTGGTAATAATTGCAGTCGAATCGTAAGCTTTGTCGAGCTATTAGGAGAATTTACGAGTTTGTTGTTGCTACCAGTGGGGATTCATGGGGAAAGGAACAGAAGAACTCGGGAGAAAGGAAAGCATTAATTCTACACCCTCAGACATTTTCCCTGCTTGGGCTAAAGATGTTGAGGAATGCGAAGAGAAGTTCGGTGTTAGTGTTGAGAAAGGGTTGAGTACCGATGAGGTGTCGAAGAGGCATCAGATCTATGGTTTAAACGAGTTAGAGAAGCCTGAGGGTACATCAATTTTTAAGTTGATATTGGAGCAGTTCAGTGATACATTGGTTCGTATTCTTTTGGCGGCAGCTGTTATTTCCTTTGTTTTGGCCTTGTTAGATGGCGACGAAGGAGGTGAGATGGGCATCACCGCATTTGTTGAGCCGCTTGTTATTTTTCTTATCTTAATTGTGAATGCTATTGTTGGTATCTGGCAAGAAACTAATGCCGAGAAAGCATTGGAAGCTTTGAAGGAGATTCAGTCTCAGCAAGCAACTGTTATGCGCGATGGGAAAAAAATCTCCAGTTTACCCGCAAAGGAGCTTGTTCCTGGTGACATTGTGGAGCTTAGGGTTGGTGATAAGGTGCCTGCTGATATGCGCGTGGTTGCTTTGATCAGCTCAACATTGAGAGTCGAGCAGGGTTCCTTGACAGGAGAGAGTGAGGCAGTGAGCAAAACCACCAAGCCTGTGGATGAGAATGCCGATATTCAAGGAAAGAAATGCATGGTATTTGCAGGAACCACTGTTGTGAACGGGAACTGCTTTTGCTTAGTCACAAACACCGGGATGAATACTGAGATTGGAAGGGTACACTCACAGATTCAGGAAGCTTCACAACACGAGGAAGATACCCCTCTGAAGAAAAAACTCAACGAGTTTGGGGAAGTTCTGACTATGATTATTGGGTTGATTTGTGCGTTAGTGTGGCTCATCAATGTCAAGTACTTTCTGTCCTGGGAGTATGTTGATGGCTGGCCAAGAAACTTTAAGTTCTCCTTCGAGAAGTGCACATATTACTTTGAGATTGCTGTTGCGTTGGCGGTTGCCGCAATTCCAGAAGGTCTGCCAGCAGTAATTACCACATGTTTGGCTCTAGGCACACGGAAGATGGCTCAGAAAAATGCTCTGGTCAGGAAGTTACCTAGTGTGGAGACTCTTGGATGCACCACCGTGATATGCTCAGATAAAACTGGAACTCTGACAACCAATCAAATGTCTGTTTCAAAGCTTGTTGCTATGGGTTCTAAGATTGGAACCCTTCGATCTTTCAATGTCGAGGGAACCACGTTTGATCCTCGAGATGGAAAGATTGAGGACTGGCCAGCCGGTAGGATGGATACAAATCTTCAGATGATTGCAAAAATTGCTGCCATTTGCAACGATGCTACTGTTGAGAAATCTGACAATCAATTTGTGTCTAGGGGCATGCCTACTGAGGCAGCTTTAAAGGTAAAGTGGTCTACCACACTAGCTTGCACCTTTATCTTTTTAACTAATAGACTTAAAAAAAACTTATTCTGTTTGTTATCATCTTATGCAATTTTCTCATTATGGTTGTGTGTTTTTCGAGCAGGTTTTGGTCGAGAAAATGGGATTTCCTGAAGGATTGAATAAAGCTTCGTCTAATGGCGATGTCTTACGTATGTATTCTGAATTATATTTGTGAATTATGTTTATACAGTTTTATAGAAACTAAAATGCTGCATTTTTTTCCGTATGAAACACTGTTAAAGGCTGTTGTCGGCAATGGAGTGAAGTAGAGCAACGGATTGCCACCCTTGAGTTTGACCGCGACCGGAAATCAATGGGAGTAATGGTGGACTCCAGCACAGGAAATAAGCTGCTACTGGTCAAGGTTCGTTTTCATCATTTATCATGTATATTGTTTTCTGAGGTTAAGCCTGTAAAGCTTTGTCCCTCTTTTCCAGCACCTAAAAGACCAATTTTGACATTATGCAGGGTGCGGTGGAAAATTTATTGGAAAGGAGTACACTTATTCAGCTACTTGATGGCTCCGTACAAGAGCTTGACCAGTACACAAGGGATCTTATTTTACAGAGCCTCCATGACATGTCCTTGGGTGCATTAAGATGTCTTGGATTTGCATACGCAGATGTTCCATCAGATTTTGCCACGTACAATGGCAGTGAAGACCATCCTGCGCACCAGCAACTTCTGAACCCATCCAATTATTCTTCAATTGAATCCAATCTGGTTTTCGTTGGATTTGTAGGTTTAAGGGTGAGTCGCAGTTACTGTGAGATTTTTTTCCTTGTTTTTCTTTGGCGAGTATTCATGCTCTGCTTTCTCAATGATTGAAGGATCCTCCGAGAAAAGAGGTGCGTCAAGCCATTGCAGACTGCAGAACAGCAGGTATCCGGGTCATGGTCATTACCGGAGACAACAAGAGCACTGCAGAGGCAATCTGCCGCGAAATTGGTGTATTTGAGGCAGGTGAAGATATTTCCTCAAGAAGCTTGACAGGAAAAGAATTTATGGATGTTCAAGATCAGAAAAATCATCTAAGACAAACTGGAGGGCTCCTATTTTCGAGGGCTGAACCAAAGCACAAACAAGAGATTGTCAGGTTACTTAAAGAAGATGGAGAAGTGGTTGCCATGACTGGAGATGGAGTCAATGATGCTCCTGCCCTGAAGATGGCTGATATTGGTGTGGCGATGGGCATTTCTGGCACAGAGGTATTCGTCTCTAGTCTCTCGTCTCTAATCTGCAACTTCGAGATGACAATGAATACAGATTTTTAAAGATCTTTGAGTTTTGCAGGTAGCAAAGGAAGCATCTGACATGGTCTTAGCAGATGATAATTTTAGCACTATTGTTGCAGCTGTTGGTGAAGGCAGGTCCATCTACAACAACATGAAGGCCTTTATTAGGTTTGTCTTCTATTACTGTATATATACCTCATCGTGTTGGTGACTTGAGTTATAAATATTCATCTTACAATGATGAATAAATAACAGGTACATGATCTCTTCCAACATTGGCGAGGTTGCATCCATATTCTTGACAGCTGCGCTTGGAATCCCAGAAGGTATGATCCCTGTTCAGCTTCTGTGGGTGAATCTTGTAACGGATGGTCCTCCAGCTACGGCTTTGGGATTCAACCCTCCTGACAAGGATATTATGAAGAAGCCTCCTCGTAGGAGTGATGACTCGCTTATCACTGCCTGGATCCTCTTCCGCTATATGGTATGGAAAAAGAGATTAGTTTCTCTTGTATATTTTCTGAGGCCTTTTCTAACTAACTATTATGGGTATCTACCATCCTACAGGTGATAGGCATGTATGTAGGAGTAGCAACCGTAGGAGTGTTCATCATATGGTACACACACAACAGCTTCATGGGCATAGACTTGAGCCAAGACGGCCACAGCCTTGTGAGCTATTCACAGCTTGCACATTGGGACCAATGCTCAACATGGGAAGGCTTCAAAGTGTCTAATTTCACAGCAGGCTCTCAGACATTCTCATTCGACTCAAACCCTTGCGAGTATTTCCACCAGGGGAAAATCAAAGCATCCACACTTAGTCTTTCTGTGTTGGTAGCCATTGAAATGTTCAACTCACTGAATGCACTCTCAGAAGACGGCAGCCTAGTCTCAATGCCACCATGGGTGAACCCGTGGCTGCTTCTGGCAATGGCAGTCTCGTTCGGACTCCACTTTGTGATACTTTATGTGCCATTCTTGGCTCAGGTATTTGGAATAGTGCCACTGAGCTTGAACGAGTGGCTGCTAGTGCTAGCTGTGTCGCTTCCAGTGATTCTAATAGATGAGGTACTCAAGTTTGTAGGAAGATGTACCAGTGGCTACCGTTACGCACCTCACACTCCCTCCGCAAAGCAAAAGGCGGAGTAAGAAATCAGTGAACAACATTATTAGACACTTAGTATTAGCTGAAATTAACTCAGCTTGGATGTTTAAATTTCTAAACATTGAAATTTTGGTTTGATAAAAACGTTTCTAACGTGACCTTCATTTGGTTCACGGGCACTGGTTTCCGTCTTAACGCTCAAAATAAAGATGACAGTTACGACCAAAGTTGTCATTGTTTTTAACTTGTTATTATTACATTACAAATCATTACCAAAGTTGTCATTGTCTTTACTCTGTAATCATTACAAATCAAACCAACTTGATATTTTAGAAGAATAGCTTATAGGTGATTATGGGTTAAACACAAGATTAAAGAAGCCATAATAAAGAAAATATTAAGATATATTTGCTCAGATTATAACCATAACATCCCAACTTTTACTTTGTCTAAACAAACACAGATTCAGAAACAAGAACCTTGACAAACTTTCATAAACAACCTAAAACACGAACCCTAAGTACAGAATTGGATTCATTTAACCACCGAAACCATAGAGAGTGCGACCTTGCCTCTTCAAAGCATAAACAACATCCATGGCGGTCACTGTCTTCCTCCTAGCGTGCTCTGTGTAAGTAACAGCGTCACGGATAACATTCTCGAGAAAGATCTTAAGCACACCTCTGGTCTCTTCGTAGATCAAACCACTGATACGCTTAACTCCACCTCTACGAGCAAGACGACGAATAGCAGGCTTGGTGATACCTTGAATGTTATCCCTCAGAACCTTCCTGTGCCTCTTAGCTCCTCCCTTTCCCAATCCCTTTCCTCCCTTTCCTCTTCCTGACATCTCTGCACTGTCGTAGTGAAAAGAATCTCTGCAAAATCAACAAAGAATACATTCAGCGATTACTAACATAAACCCTAGATTTCCAGATCAATCAATTGACAATCGAATATACAACATGCTTCCATATTTCCCTTTTGAAAATGTAGCTAATGGAAGTGAATTCAAGAATAAAACTCCTCCGAAGCGGATTCATAAACAGCGAAAACAAAGAGTTGTAAGATTCAATTTTGATTGAATTAAAGG
>OVBA01007168.1:0-15249 GCA_900406435.1 Lepidium aucheri
CATTGGAGCAGTTATTGGGTAGAGAATTTGTAAGAAGCGTCACGTGATTAACTATGCCAATAGAACTCTTGATGAGACCCAGAGGAGATATGCCACAACAGAGAAGTTGTTGGCCATGGTTTTTGTGCTTGAAAATTTTATAAGCTATTGGTGGGTTCAACAGTGGTAGTCTACATTGGTCACACAACATTAAGGTATATCTATGCTAAGAAGGATACAAAACCAAGGTTATTGAGATGGATCCTTTTGCTGCAAGAATTCAACATGAACATAATAGAGAAGAAGAGAATTGAAAATGGGGTTGTTGATTACTTGTTAAGGATGACAGTGGAAGACATGATACCCATGGATGATTCACTACATGAAGAACAACTTATGGCATTTAAAGTTGTTGAAGAAAATGCTTATACTAATCTTGAGCTTGAGAGAGTGATGAAGCTTGGGGAAAAACAATTTCCTTGTTATACAAACATGGTGAACTACTTGGTTAGTGGGGAAGTTTCAAAAGGATTAGACTCCTATAAGAGGAATAAGCTTTTCAGATACTTGAACCACTATTATTGGGATGAACCATATCCTTACAAAAAGGGCTCTGATGGTTTGTTTAGGACATGTATTGCTGAGGAAAAGGTTCATGGTGTTATCGAACATTTTCATGGGTCTTCTAATGGTGCTCATTCGCAACCTTTAAGACTACTCAGAAGGTTCTTCAAGGATGCACAATGTTTTATCTCCAAATGTGACCCTTACTAGCTCATGGGGAGCATTAGCAGAAGGAATGAAATGCCTCAAAACCCTACTTTAGAGGTAGAAGCTTTTGATGTTTAGGAAATTGACTTCATGGGACCATTCAATCCACCATCTCATGGGAACAGGTTCATTCTGGTGGTAGTTGACTATGATTCCAAGTAGATTGATGCCATAGCTTGTCCCAAAAATGATGTCAAGGTTGTGTTGAAGCTGCTGAAGAGCATAATTTTCCCCATGTTTGGAGTTGGTGCAGCGGCGACACCTGTATAGGCACGCTCGACCTACAAATCTGGTGAGATATACATGAACCATCTACCAAGCAGTAGAACTCAAGGTTCACACCCGCTTAGGCTTCTAGCCGTGGGAACTAGGCTCAATGACGGCTAGGGTTTTTGAGATCCTATCTCGTTGGCACAAAGGCTAGGGTATTTGGTTTGTTTTTAATCTTTCTGATTTTATGGATAACCAATTGAAGCAAATATATAAGGAATGTGGTGGTTACCTTAAATTACAATATGGACCATGGACCTTGTTTTAAATCCAAAAGAAAAATAAATTTACTAAAGTATTAAGTGAATTGGCTTCTATTTCATGATGAGGCAATTGAAAATGACTTTTAAGAAATAAAAGGTCCATCAACAATTTGGATCTAAAATTTAGGATTAATTAATTAGTCACATGGTTAATTAATTTTAACGTAAAAATTAGGTCACGAATTGGGCCTAAAAAAACAAAGACCAAAATAGGCCCCAAAATGCTTTTTATAGCTCAAAAACAAACAAAATTAAAAGAAGTTCCATCAAAAGGGCATGCATGGGAAATTAGGGCTAACCCTAGTGCCACATGCACCAACAAGGTATTTAAAAGCTTACCTAAAGAAGCGTGGAGTGAAACATAAGGTAACGACTTCCTATTACCCTCAGACCAGTGGCCAAATAGAAGTCTCAAACACGCAATTTAAGGCAATTCTAGCTAGAATTATTGGATTTTCAAAACATGATTGAGCAGTCAAGATTGATGATACACTCATAACCTACATAAATGCTTTTAAAACTCTAATTGGAATAAGTCCATTCCAACTGCTGTCTAGGAAAAGTGTCATTTGCCGGTAGAGATTGAATACAAGGCTATTTGGGCAACTAGGCTCCAAAATTTTAACCTCAAGTGTTCTCAAGATAAGAGAGCAATATGAGTTTGAAGAGATGAGATTGGAAGCTTATGAAAGCTCCAAAATATACAAGGAAAGAACAAATGCCTTCCATGAGAACATGATTATGCCCAAAAAAATCACAGCTAGTGATCAAGTTCTTTCGTTCAACTTAAAGCTCAAGCTCTTTATAAGAAAATTGAAGTCAATTTGCAAGATTCAGTGTGCAAATAGACCACACATACCAAGTCCCACGTTGAAGTGAGCAAGCTGTGAAACAATGAAGCCATTAACCACCAATATTGCAAGGAGAACCACCATAGTCACACGTTCAAGCCGTGGAGAAGCTCATGATTAAAGGAGATGAAGAATATGATGGGCAGTTGATTGAGAGAAGGAAGGTAATTTACAGAGGAAAAATGCCAGTTAAGAATCCTGACTTTGATGTGGAGCTTGGGCGTGAAGATACATAGAGTGAAGATGTGAATGAGCTAGATGATAGACCTGGTGAAGTGTAGGAAGAATATGCTTACATATGAGCAAGCACTCAACATTTTCCTCAGAATGGAAGTGAGAGGGACACTTTATACTCATCTTAAAACCATGAAATAGTTGGGAATTGGGAGGTACTTGGAGTACATGCTTGAAATGTGCAACTTGACTTACATCATGTACAACCATATGCGTGCCTCCAAAGTGGAGACTTGCCACTTCATTGGTTTTCTTCAAGTACACTTTTATGAGGGTGAGATGGAAGTATTATCAGAAAAATGAGGCTTCAAAAACATTACCTTCACAGTCTACAGGAAGGCTTTTGCTCTCACCATCAGGTAGCTAAAAAGGCTCGTTAAACTCCCACTTGGGGCAAAATTTGAGCCATAATTTAAAGAGGTGAATTAGATGCTCCGTGGGACATCATAGGCGGCCATGATCCTTACCTCTATGTAAGAACCAAGAGCAATGAAATCAGAAATCCGACCATCCACTACTTCCACAAAGCTCTCGCCAACACCTTCTTCGTACGCATAACAACATGAAATGTTAATGAAGGTGAAATGAAAATTATATATAAAGCACTAAATGGTCTCCTTGATCCTACACAGTACGTGCATGAATTCAAGGGAGATATTACAAAAAAATGAGCTAGACTCTGCTAGGACAGTTGTTATCCTACATGCAATGGGCCTCTAAGCTAGAATAGAAAAATGAGGGAGTAATATGTAGTGGTGAGATCGTGACTGACATCCTCAAGGCTTATGGGGGGGGGTTTGGACAAATTATCAATCAACGGGATTTGCCTATACAAGTTCACCTATTCAGAAGTTGGAGAACAAAATATGGTGTTCCAAATGTGGAGTTTACAAAGATAAGGTTGGGACAGAACATTGATTTAAACCCTCCGAGGGACCATCTTCATGTTCAAGCAATATAAAAAGATGTTTAGGGACTCGAAAGGGATTCAGAAGAAGATATTGAGTAAGTACAAGAACGTGTTTACTTTGAAGAATATGTTGATCCAAGGCAAGATAAAGGGTTGGAAGAAGCAGTTCGTCTCCTTAAAAGTGAAACAAATGGCAAGATAATACCATCCGAGCACTAAAAAACTCAGTAAATAAAATGAAGGGACATATTAAAGAGTTCCAAGGAAAAATGTGACGTGGTTCTTCATCTCAACAGAGGACCCACGTCCTTGAACCGACGCTCTAAAGAATCCGGTCCTCCACTCTTGCACCTAGGTGCTGTACACCTTCAGCCCCACATATAGCATCGTCTTATGCACTAGAGGAGCAAACATATCAAGATTTTGTTGATTATTGGTATAACTTGATGGAAAAACTCGACTGCACGGTCAAATTATGATGCCATGAGGCACCAAGACGACACATGCGGATCTGATGAGATATGCAAGGACTGTCTTCTCATAGTAGAACTCAAAATTCACACTGTAAGGTAACCAACTGTGGGAGCTATCCTCAACGATGGCTAGGGTTTCAAGATCCTCTCTCATGAGCATGGTGGCTAGGGTTTTGTTTTTTTTTTATCTCTCTGATTTTATTGATAAGAAGTAAAGCAAATATATTAGGAACTTTTTGGTGGAAACCCTAACTACAATATTAGGACATGGACCTTATTTTAATCTAAAAGAAAATAGTAAAGACTAAAGCTTTAAGTGAATCACAAATCTATTTTTTATTGGGCCAATCAAAATTTACCTTTAAAGATTAGGAGATCCATCAACAACTTGAGCCTAAAATCTAGTAAAGAAATAATTAACCATAGCGTTAATCATCTTTACCCAAAAATCAGGTTACAAATGGACCCTAAAAACAAACACCTGAATTGGCCAAAACGGCTTCTAACGGCTCAAAAATAAAACATACAAAGGTCCATTAGAGAGGCAAGGCATGTTTAGGAAATTAAGGATAGCCCTGATGCGATGTTGCACCAGATCCTTTATAGTCTGAAAGAGTCAACCTCGACTCCGAGATGGATTGTTTGACCTTCCTCATTGTCCTCAACTCTGTGTAGTGCTCCTTCTTTAGTGTCCACATAGTGGGATTTATGACATGCTTATCTGTATGATTTATTTTTGTTAAGCACATCATTCCTTTGTAACAAGTGACTTCTACCTGATACATCTTGGGTCAGTTATATCCCTGGGGCTTAGAGACACGTTCCCCAATAATTCTTGCGGTCTTGTGCTCCTACCAAGTCTCAGCAGGACTGCTTCAAAGCGTTTTAGGGTTGAGAATATGGTGAGAACCCTAGCTCATACATAGAAGGAGTACATGTTAAGGTACTCATTAATCAAGGTCCCTTTTTTAAATTCCCATGAACGTCCTAGTAAGACATGACACACATCCATGGGGGCGATGTCACAGCTAACTAGGTCCTGGTATTCATTCCCAATAGAGAAAGGCATAAGAGTTTGCCAATCTACCTTTATGGTGTCACATGTATGCGGCCAAGTAACATCATAGGGGTCCAGATGACGGACTACGAGGAGTTCCAAACTCTAGGCTAGCTTGTCTGAGATAGGATTCTCACCACTTCTTGGATCGATGATGAGTGCACACTTAATTCCCTTGACTTCACAACTACGTTTGAAAACTTGCTCTCTTTGGCAAGGGACACCTAAAGAAAAGGTCTCACAATTGTAGCAGGATATCAAGGATAACCTTGCATTGGCGCGGCATGTTTTGGTCCGAGGGTGAGTGCACTCAAAAGAATTGTTGTCTTTCTTAGTAGGCGGATCCTGTTACTCAACCTTGTCGGTATTTTTTACCCGCAGGAACAGGGCACGTCTATAGCTTGTACCACTTGCTCCAGTAACAAAGGTTGACGACCAAATTCCTTGATCTGGACAAGAGATATCCAAGGCGCTCTTAGGGTGGTCTATGTCGTGCGTGGCATCATAAGGATGTAGATAGGTTGTGTAATCCATTTGCAAGAAAGCCTCTAGATTCTCGAATGATGGGTCTTTCCATTCAGCAAGTCGTCCAGTCTCATGGCTCCATTGATCTCATCCTAATTGCCTAGTGTTCCGACAATCTTAGCTTTAACGAGCACTCTGTTGCACTGGGGGAGTTGTTTTTTACATGTTTTGTATTATGAGCCATACCTATAATATCAGTAAGAGGGGACAATGTGTGCCCTCGGGGTCTTTTGTGGTGCTCGAGTCCTTTCGGACCATCACTTTGTGCATTAGACTCACGTTCTTTTTGGTAGCTCCAAAGGTTGGTTGGCTCTTTAGGTAGTCTCTTTAGTAGTAGAGATATAGCGTGTGGTGAAGACCCAAAAAGAGTTCTGTTCTGACCGAGATTAGGTGTAGAGTTGGGTGTTAGAGGTGTTGAGTTGCTCGATCTTCTTGGTGGGTTGGTGTTGCTGAAGTGTTTGTGATCTGCTAAGGAGTGGCTACAACATATGTATAACTTAACGGCTGGGAAGGGTTTCTACGAGGTTCTTTTAGAAGGCTTTGAAGGATGGCTAGTACATGAGCGGCTTGTTGTGTGAGTCGATTGATGGCTTGATGTAAGGCCAATGATTCAGAGTTGGGGAAAGCAAATACTTCTCATGGTTGGGACATGATACGGTCAAACGGCAGGGATGATGAATGTGGTGAGAGATGATGAGAGTGAGATGTTCGATTTTTAGTTTTAACCTTGATCTCTAGTGGGCGTGACTCATAGCTTAAGGTTTGGTTTTGATACCAGTTTGATGTCGTGGGGCACCGGGATAGACACACTACACATGCGCATTTGATGAGATATGCAAGGATCATTTTCTCACAGTAGAACTCAAAGTTCACACTATAAGGCAACCAACCGTGGGAGCGAGGCTCAACAACGACTAGGGTTTTGACATCCTCTCTCGTGAGCACCTTGGCTAGATTTTTTTAATCTCTCTGATTTTATTGATAAGAAATAAAGCAAATATATAAGAAACTTTCTGGTGGAAACTCTAATTATAATATTAGGCCATGGGTCTTATTTTAATCTAAAAGAAAATAGAAAAGACTAAACTTTCAAGTGAATCCGGCTTCTATTTCTTATTGGACCAATCGAAATTTGCCTTTAAAAAATAGGATATGCATTAGCAACTTAGGCCTAAAATCTGGTGAAAAATCATTAACCATAGAGTTAATAATTTTTACTAAAAAATCAGGTCACATGTTGGCTCCTAAAAACAAACACCAAAATCGGCCAAAAAGGCTTCTAATGGCTCAAAAATAAAACAAATACAAACGTTCATCAGAGAGGAAAAACTTGTGTGGGAAATTAGAGCTAATCCTGGTGCCATGCTGCACCGAATCTCTTCCGATCTAAAAGAGTCAACCTCAACTCTGAGCTGGATCGGTTGAGTTTCTATGTTGTCTTCAACTCCGTGTAGTGCTCCTTAGTTTCCAAGTTGTGGGATTTATGACCTGATTATCGGTTCGATCAGTCATTGTTAAATTTGTCATTCCTTTACCACAAGTGACTCTTTCCTGTTACACCTTGGGTCGGTTGTGTCCTTGGGGCTTATTCCCCGATGATTCTTATGGTCTTGTGTCCCCCCACGTCTTCGGCAGGGCTGCTTCAAAGCGTCATGGGGTTGAGAATAAGGTAAAAGCCATATGGTGCATATATAAGGTGTACGAGTTGAGGTACCCATCATGAAAGGTCCAATTGTCAAATTCCCACGAACGTCCTAGTAAGACGTGGCACATATCCATGCTCACAATATCTTAACTGACAAGGTCATGGTATTCATTCTAATAGAGAAAGGCAAAAGAGTTTGCCAATCTGCCTTCGTGGTGTCACGTGTATGCACCCAAATAACATCATAGGGGTCTGCATGAGAGACCACGAGGAGTCTTAAACATTGGACTAGCTTGTTCGAGATGAGATTCTCACCACTTCCTGGATCGATGATGAGTACACTTATAATTTCCTAACCTTACAACTGCTTTTGAAAATTTCTTTCCTCTGGCAAAAGGACACCTAAAGGAAAAGTCTCACAATTGTAGCAAGACATTTAGGCTAACCATGCATTGGCGTAACATGTTTTGGTCCACCGGTGTGTGCACTCGGAAGGTTTGTCGTCCTTCTTAGTAGGTGAATCTTGTAGCTTAACTTTTTTGGTATTCTTTACCTGCAGTGATAGGGCACGTGTACAACTTGTACTGCTCGCTCTGAGAACAAAGGTTGACAATCGAATTCCTTGATCTGGACAAGAGATATCCAAGGTTCTCTTAGGGTGGCCTCTGTCGTGCGTGACATCACGAGGGCATGGATAGGTTCTGTAATCCATTGGCAAGAGAGCCTTTAGATTCTCGGATGATGGGTCCTTCTCTTAAGAAAGTTGGTGCTGTCTCATGGCTCTATTGATCTTATCAAAATCGCCTAGTCTTTAGATGATCTTTGCTTCAACAAGCACTCCATTGCACTCTGGGAGTTGTTTTTTTTTTATGCAGGTTTCGTCTTAGGTGTCATACTTGTAATATTAGTAAGAGGGGACTCATGTGTGCCCTCAAGGTCTTCCACGGTGGTAGAGTCCTTTCGGACCATCAGTTCATGCCTCAAACTCATGTTCTCTTTGGTAGCTCCAAAGGGTGGTCGACTCTTCTGGTAGTCTCTTTAGCAGTAGAGAAAGAGCATGTGGTGAAGACTCAATGAGATTTGGGTTCCAACCAAGATTAGGCATAGAGTAGGGTGTTCGAGGCGTCGAGTTGCTTGGATCTTCTCGGTGGGTTGGTATTGCCGAAGTGTTTGCGATCCGCTATAAAATGGCTACGATATATGCGCATATTCGCGGTTGGGAAAGGGCTCTCTGAGGTTGTTTTAGAAGGCTTTGAAGGATGACTAGTACCTGAGCGGCTTGTTGTGTGAGTTGATTGATGGCTTGATGTAAGGTTAACAGTTCGGAGATGGCAAAAGTGAATACTTCCCATTGTTGGGACATGGTGCGGTCGAATGGCAGGGATGATGAAGGTGGTGAGAGATGATAAGAGTGAGAGGTTTGGTTTGTAGTTTTTACTTTGATCTCCAATGGGCGTGACTCATGGCTCAAGGTTCAGTTCTGGCTTAGAAGCCTAGAACCTAGCTCTATTACCAGTTTGATGTCGTGGGGGCACCAGGATAGGCATGTTACACTTCGCATCCGATGTGATCTACAGGGACCATCTTCTCATAGTAGAACTCAAAGTTCACATTGTCAGGCAACCAACCATGATAGCTAGGCTCAACAACTACTAGGGTTTTGACATCCTCTTGCGTGAGCATGGTGGATAGGGTTTTGGTTTCTTTTTCTAACTCTGATTTTATTGATAAGAATTGAAGCAAATATATAGAGAATTCGTGGTGAAAATCCTAATTACAATATTGGGTCATGTGCCTTATTTTAATCTTACAAAAATAGAAAAAGCTAAAGCCTTAAGTGAAACTGGCTTCTATTTCTTATTGAGCCAATCAAAATTTTCCTTTAAGAAATAGGAAATTTACTAACAACTTGGCCCTAAAATCTGGTGAAAAATAATTAACCATAGGGATGATCATTTTTACCCAAAAATCAGGTCATAAATGGGCCCTTAAAACCAAACACCAAAATTGACCAAAAAAGCTTCTAAAACAAAAACAAAGGTCCATCAGAGAGGCAAAGCTTGCATAGAAAATTAAGGCTAACCTCGGTGCCACGCTGCACCAAATTGGGTACTGCGGTGCAAAACTATGCACAAAAACCTAATCCTGAACCATCAAGAGCTCCAGTTGCTGAGCAAAAGTATTATAAGAGAATAACACACCATCAAGCTAATTACAACTCAAGGTTTTCACTCGATGAAGGAGAAGGCGATTCCTTCTGAGACCACTATAATACACCAAGGAAAGCGTGAATGCGTCCATTATATATACCATTGCGTATTTTTATTTTGCTTTGTTGATCTTTGACCTTTATTTGAGCTTGTATTACACAAATGACTGTTTTAGTTAAGTTTGGGGAAGATTTTTAGATGTTTTTAATCATGTTTTTTGTGTTCTTAGTTTCTTTACATACTTGAGTTTGTATGCATAACATAGCATTTAAGGCATTAAAAAACCATAAAAATTTGAAAAAATTATTCCAGAAAAATAGAGTGTTTATGTAGTTCAATATGCACTTTAGGATTGAATCTAGTTGCATTCATGTAGGAATGATGCATTAGCAAATGGAATTATGAGAAAATAGCCTTTCAAGCCTGCTGATTCATTTGCTAGGTTGAATGCCCAAGTTATTAGTTTTCTATTGCATACTAAGCCAGTCTGAAACATAATCGAACTGGGCTAGGAATGCCTAGTTTGAATTTCACGCCTTAGTTGAATCATGTTGTGATATGATATTATTCCTTTATTAGTGATAACCTAATCTTGATGCACAATTATCATGTTTATGCACTGCATTTGAACTCATTTATAGAACATACATACCTGGATTTTCTTCCTCCTTTGCATCACTCTTGCTAATCCAAGTAGTTCCCCTCCCTTAGCCTAGCCTTATTGTAGGGTTAAGCTTGGTAGAAAGTGCTAGGTTTGAGCCAACAAGAATCTGATTTCATGTAGGTCGCGATTCACGATTTTTGGATCGGATATAACAAGGTGGATTCGGTTGGGGGATTATTCTGATTTTGTTATTTGTATTGGAAAGGAAATACTTCTAAATGAATGAAATAAAGAAAGGGTAAAGAGTCCTCAGGAGAGAATGGTGTGAAAAGGTAATGTGTTGTTCTAGTAAAAATTGTGGAGGTTATGAAAAGTGGAAAAGGTTCCGAGCAAAGTAAAAAAAAAGAGAGACAAAGCGTCTAAAATGCTTTATGGTATATGAAAGAAAGGGAACCAAAGTTATTAAGAAGCCCAAACCACTAGAAGTCACCCACTAAAGAAAAACCTCTCCATAAGATTAAAAAGAGAAGAAGTTTCATAGTTGATCCAAGAAATGTTTACGGCAGAAAAATAGTGTTAAGTGAAGAAGGGTAGAACTAGAGTAATTGTCGGGTTTAGACATAGGATAATTTGAGTTTGATAATTTGTAATTGGGTAGATAAGGTCTTATCCTTGTATGCATCCATTGGCTTTTACCTTTAGCCATTTACTGAAGCTCATTCCATTATTTGAGTGATCATTGTGCTGAATAGTTTGAGTCATTTATGAGAAGAGATCATCTTTATCTCTCAGATCGAATAGTTTGAGCCATCTATGAGAAGAGATCATCTTTATCTCTCAGACCGAATAGTGTTAGCCATTTATGAGAAGAGATCATCTTTATCTCTCAAACCGAATAGTTTTAACCATTTATGAGAAGAGATCATCTTTATCTCTCACACCATACCCTTAGCCAAATGAGTTCACTGAATATGCATAACTTGATTTATGGTTCTGATAAATGAATGTTAATACTTTATTATTTGAAGGCATGTGTTGAGGCTGAATTTGAATTGAGTTGTGATGAATATGGTTAAGGTTTTTAAGTAGGACTTTCTCAATTTGCATCCTATAATTACTAACTTGGAGACTCGGTTTATCATTTGGATCAGCTTGCTATGGATATGAATCCCCAGTTTTAACCTCTCTTCCACCTTAGTTTTATGTTTGCTTGAGGGCAAGCAAAGACTAAGATTGAGAGAGTTGACATATGCACATTTAAAATAGTATTAAGCCATCATTTATACCATTTCTGCATGATTCCATCACTTGTGCATACCATTTAGAGTCATTCATTTTCATATTTGCATATTTAGTATTTCTGCATTATCTTGGCATATATCTTTGCATTTGGAGTTGTTATCAGAGATATTCTGACGCTTTTGAGACCATTTTGAACTTGAAGTGGAATAGCATGGCAGAACTTGGATAGGAGATGTAGATTGGAGTTGAATGGAAGTAAGAATGTATCCCAAAGTCACAACTCCAGGTTGGAATCGACGTGTATTGTCAAGTTGGGCATGAAAATAGAGCCAACGTTCACCAAATTACCCAACTCGAGGTAGCACTCGACCAACAGGGTCAAGTTGGGTATCAAAAAAATCCAATTTCCACCTGCTTTACCTAACTTGAGACGGTACTTGACCTATATGGTCAAGAGGTTCACTCCCAAGTATTTTATTTGAAATTTTAGGGTTAAAAGGGTATAAATACCCTTTTTATGTCATCAGAATACTTTTGTCCACGTTTGAATAGTAATTTTGGCTAATAGACTAAGAACTCTCTTTGATCTCTTGTTATCTCATTTGGATCTTCAGATCCTTCTTTTATGTTATTGATGATGTGTTTCCTGTCTTAGTTAATCTTGTTCATCTCTTTCTCATATTTTTAATCATATTATTTATTTCATTTTCTGGGTTCGTTGTGTTCTTCATGATTTTTGAGTAGATTTTTGAGGGTTCTTGAGGAAACGGGTTAAATTAGTGTGGATCTTAGGCTTTCTAGGTTTCTTAAGGTTAGATTAGATTTGATCTCTACTTATTTAGTGTTATTAATGCCTGTTTCACTCACATCAATTGAGATGTAAGTGTAGACATTTCAGCACCCATAAATTGTTTGATAAAATGTCTGGTTGAACACAAATTAGAAATTTGTATTCCTAATTCAAGGGATTGATTGTTTCAGGTGTTTATTGACTAGAATGAGTTGTTTCTTAATGGCTCCTTAGTTATATTTCACATATGATGAGAGGGCCTGATTGTCACTAAGCTGAAATTGTCTGCCATGAAAGTGGATTCTATAGCTTGCAAAATTATTTTTTTAGGTCATCTTTATGTGAGTTTGTTAAATACTCTAGTAGCTAGATTTAAGTCTAGCACTGATCTAATATTCCCACTTCTCAAGGATATTCTTTCTTCGTAATTATTCTTACTCTATTTTTCTGCTATTTACTATGTTTTCTGCTTATTTCTTTGTTGATGAGCTCTTACTTCTATTTAGCTTTGGTTTGTCTTATGCTTTCTCTTACAATTGTTTGCTTGTTACTTTTATCACTTATCTTGATAGAAATTCACCTTATCCGACTGCCTTAAATTAGAGTGGTTTGATTATATCATCATTGTTAACAATTTCTCCTGATTGGATTAATATCTATTTTACTAACCAACATTCTAATACAGTAGAATAATTGAGTATGAAAATCCTTATATCCACTATATATGTATATCCTTCTCATATTAAATATATATATATATATATATATATAGTCGAAAAAAGAAAAACACAATATATATATATATACATACATATATATATATTCAATCTTGGTAAATATAGAAAATACCATTAAAGTTCATATTCCAAAATTCATAAAACATGCAATTTTTTATATAGAATAAACGTGAATAGTAGCATTTTATAAGGTATTCTATTTTGGTCTTGGTGTAGTGTGGCACGAGAGACTTCTGTAAAGTTCATCAAACTTACTTGGTGAGCCGAAAGTCTATCTATCATAAGGTTCTCTTGTTTTATTTAAGCTAATTAGTATGATCCATTTGTTTATGCTTATTTTTGATTAATAAATAGACTTGTTAGTTAAGGTACATCTGTTTCACTAATAATTAGGGATTAGACTAGTAGGTCCATGACCCATTAGGTTTAGGGTTTCTCTTATGAGAGATGCCTATAAATATAAAATCTCATTTTTAATTATTATAGAGTCGTTTTTAATAAAATGATATTTTTCTCAAAAGCTTAAAGGAACACCTCAAAATTCTAGTGTGAACTTAGAGTTCTAAAGTTGGTAGATAGTCCTTCGGCTGATTCAGTTCGCTAAGGTTGAGTGTACCTATTCCAAATCTCACAAGAGATTCAAATCCATCTGCATGGACCTCATTAGAGACCCCTAGATACGCAAACTCTCCAGAGACCTTCTTGTCTGTCGTTACCCCTGCATCATTTTGTATTAAAGCTAGGCTAGCCAACTCCTATCCTTGGCCTACGTTAACCACCACGCCATGGAGACAAGGTAATTGCATACAACATCCTCTTTCTTGTATGTTGGTGTCTGTGGACCAGATCTGGTTGTGCGATGGATCACACACGTCAAATACAAACTCAAGGGCTTATTGAAGGAGAGTAGAATCATCAGGGTCTCAAACACTTCTGGGAACAGATGGCTCATTTCGCTTGCACAATCAGTGCCCTAACAGAGGAACGCCTCCAAGCCATCCAACAACAATAACCACCAAACGTAATTGCGCTTCCTACTGCTGGTGATGCTGTTGCTTAAGACCAGTCTGAAGTTGTACTGGTCGCTAATGGTCCTAAGAACCATGTGGAACTACCACATGATGAACCGCATGTGGCTGAAAACCCACATGCATCTCCTGAGGTGTACGCATACCCATACGTGCCTCAGTTCATAATGTGGCTCCTACATTTTCTGAAAACTAGGAGAGGAGTTTCAACTCTGATCTACCTGAATTCCATGGTTCTAAATCTACCGAGGAGTTACTGGATTGGATCAAGATTGTGGAGGAGGTCCTTGAATTCAAGCGAGCTCTGTTGATAGGTGTGTACATGTGGTTGCTATGAAATTCTGCTAAAGGCCAAAACAAGACTACACGTGCACATGTAGGGAAGGGTCGCATAGAGGAGAAGCTGAAAAAGCACCTCATAATGATGCAACTTGGACCTACACCTAAGGCTACTGAGCATGTGTAGGGAAGGCTTGCTTACCTTTGGTGAGCTTCTACTTTGTTTGTTTATTTTTATTGGGATTTAATTAACTCCGTTGGCCTTAACAATTATAAACTACTTTTGGCCCATAGGATTAGCAAGGCTAGATTAGTTCTTGAACCTTTTCTTTTAATTAGTTAATTAGGTTCTAATTAATTGACCTACTTGTTTAGGCTGTTAAGAACTAGAGTTTTCTAAGGATCCTTATACATGTTGTAAACCCTTGTAACCTATTTTGTTAGCCCTTTTTATTGTATGAAAAAAGATTGAGATTTCTATCTCAAAGAATATCATGTGTTGTTGTTTAGGTCCTTGTTTGAAGATCACTTTAATTCTCTTCAAGGGAGAAGACGGATTGGTAAAGCTAATTAAGTTCGCCTAACTGATTAGTACCCTGATAAACGTGAATATTATGCTAGTTTTCGTTGATATTGTGCTTCATTCTCATTCATATAGGATTCGTTTGATCTTATTAAAGTAAATATTTTATATATTTCATGCATTAGATTCTAAGGATCATACATTTGCATATTTTTCATTTCTTGAGTTAGTTTAGGTGATTTGGAGCTACCTAGAAGGACTTGGAACTTTAAGGTGGATGAAGAAGCTTAACGATGGAATAAAGATGCATTGAATCAAGGAAAAAGACCCTCCGGATCAAAGTATCGAGTACGTGCTTAATGTACTAGTCGATAGAATTGCACAACTGAAGATGATTCTTTCATGTTCTAGATATTGACTACCTAGGTTGATGTTGAGGTCGACATTCCTGCACAGATGCGTGAAAAATCATCAGGGTCGATCCTGAGGTTGACATTCCTGCACAAACATGTGAAAAATCACTCTAGTCCAAAATGTCGACCTCTTGGTCGAGATCCACGTCGACAACAGAAATGGACGCATTTTTATTTTATTTTATCCTATCCAATATATCCTGGATCGACCTGGTTCTATTTTAAGAAACTAAACCGAAAAGTATAGGGTCTTTAGAATATTTTTCTTTCATTTTTTTGAGTTGCCACTTGAGAGAGAGCTAGAATAGTTGGAGATCCTTTTTCGGATGATGATCTTTTGATCATCATTTCCCAGCTATTTAGATTTGTTCATCCTTTCTCTTATCTTTTTTCCAGTATGGTTTTTGCATTTTTATAGTTAATTTCGTGTTTTGTTTCATGTCTT
>OVBA01007169.1:0-15245 GCA_900406435.1 Lepidium aucheri
AACAAACAAAATCATATTAAGGTTCTTATAAAAATCTCAACAAAAGATTTACTTTTAAACAAAATCAATGAAAATCAAATCTTAATTAGTTAAAGATTTCTTTTTAAAACCAGCAAAAATTAAATTTTAATTGGTCTTTCTAAACCAACAAAAATCAAATCTTAATTGGTTAAAATTTTATTTTTAACAAAAAAATTNTTTAAATAGTTAAATAGATGTTGTGATAATTTTGATATTCATATCTTAATTTCGAATCATTTAAGAATTGTGATAATTGTCTTAGGTGGGCCGGGTCTTAAATAGATGTTGTCTATTAGTTTTCCTATTAGGATTAGGAGGATTGTTTTTAATAAATATCGATTAGGATAGAGATATAATTATGATAATCTCATAGGATAAAAATATAATTATGATAATCTCGTAGGCGAGATAATATCTTATAATTAACTAATTAATAATATTTAATCTAGATAATAATAATTAATTAATTAATTATAGAATCTTATCGGAATATAATTGTGTGACAAATATTATGTGCTAATATTTCCTAGTAACAATACAACCTAGTCCNGACAATCTAATATGGTATTTAAGTTAATGCTATGCTTTTATTATATAAGAGATAAAATAAATAAATCTTTACTATATTTATTTTTTTTTATTTTTTTTTGTCAACGGCAAATATTAATATGGGCCACAAAAGCCGGCCCATTAGCCTAATTCCTACATAAATCTCGTAGGTGGTGGGACTCGATCCCTAATTGTGCATGTGCGCCTGCCTTTAGTGGACTTACCACCAACCACTGGACTAAAGGTCACTTGCTACTATATTTATTTTTATGGTCGTTCATACATATTCTATGGTATATTCGGATTAATAACTTATAAATTCACCAATTTTGGTGAGATTTTATTAAAATACCCTTAAATTAGGTGTAGTTCTTTAATAATAATTGAAAAATGCGAGTGTATTGATTGCAGCAGATACATGAATATATTTTCTTGCAATAACGTGGACCTTATGTAAGCAAGTCTGAATGTTTATCCATAACTATATGGTAAGATAATATTATGATCCAAATATTAAATTTCTATAAATGTTCTCATAAGTCATAACAATACAGTTATTGGAAAAGTAAAAGTAATACAATATTAGTAAGAAAATAATCAAAAAGATAAAATGTCATATAACGCCTTCCTAAAAAATGTCTGTCCCAGCTCCATCTTTATTGGGTGTGTCCACGTCCCCAAATATGTCACGAAACCACCAATTAAAAACAAATTTTATAACTACTAATTTGGGTATTATCATATTTTTGAATTTTTTTAGTTTTTGAACGACAATTAACCGATTTATTAGTCAAGATTTTATATAATGTAGATAATAAAATTTAATATTAAATATGTAAATGCATTTATCTTTAATAGATTTATTACTTATCAATAGACTAAACGCCACCTCAAACTTTTTGTTATTTATGTAATTCACTTTTTTTTAAGCTATTATTTGGCTATAACATTAAAATTCATATAGAGATATGTTTGACTCAAATAAGAAATGATCGTTTGCCAAAAAAAAGAAAGAAAGCTGGAGATATAGTAAGGGTAAAATAGTCATTTAAAGGGATAAGGGACATTTTTGTTTAGTCTAATTCTGACGTAAGATACGTCAAAAATATCCAATCTCATTCAAATTACGCTTTCTCTTCTTCCCCTACAAATACTTCTTCTTCTTCCTCAATTTCATCACAAACTCTAAATTCGCTTTTACCTTTCTTTCATTTTGTCTTTGATTCGTTACTTTTTTTTTTCTTCTAACTCTCTTCATTTCAATTGGTCGATTGATTTCTCTGATCACCAAACAGTTTTTTAAGCTCTTCATTTGTTGATTTTTTTTTTGTTTTTACTGAATTTGACGTATTGGAGTTGAAACCATGAATGCTTTAGCTGCAACGAACAGAAACTTCCGTCATGCATCGCGAATCTTGGGTTTGGATTCGAAGATTGAGAGGAGTCTTATGATCCCATTTAGAGAGATCAAGGTTTGACTTTTTCTTATTTGGGGGTTTTACAGTTTTTTCTTTCGGTTTATAAAGGATTTCCGTCTCAATCTTTAGAGGATTTTGGTTATGATTTTCAGGTTGAGTGCACCATTCCTAAAGATGATGGAACTTTGGCTTCATACATTGGATTTAGGGTTCAACACGACAATGCTCGTGGACCCATGAAAGGAGGAATCAGATATCATCCTGAGGTAGGGTCTTTTGTGATTGTCATTTCATCATTTGTTCTCGATCTAGGGTTTGAAATTGATAACTTTGGGGTCTTCTATTGAAGAAGTGTAACTGAGTTTACTGAATCTTTGGATTGGGTGTTAAGGGTTTTTGATTTTTGGTTTGAAGGTTGATCCCGATGAAGTGAACGCACTGGCTCAGCTGATGACGTGGAAAACAGCCGTAGCAGATATTCCATACGGCGGAGCAAAAGGAGGAATCGGATGCAGCCCTAGGGACTTGAGTTTGAGCGAGCTGGAGCGACTCACTCGAGTATTCACCCAGAAGATCCATGATCTTATCGGTATTCATACCGATGTGCCTGCTCCTGACATGGGCACAAACGCTCAGACCATGGCTTGGATTCTTGACGAGTACTCCAAGTTTCATGGTCATTCCCCTGCTGTTGTCACTGGAAAACCCATTGTAAGCATTTTCTGATCTGATTTTTATCATTCTGTATTTCGAACTTTGACTGGATTTTGTGTTGATTATGTTTCTCTGTGATTATCAAAGTTTTGAGCTTTTTGGTTGGATCTAACTGTTAGATCAATTTGGTGTAGGATCTTGGTGGTTCACTAGGTAGGGAAGCTGCCACAGGACGAGGTGTGGTCTTTGCCACAGAAGCTCTTCTTGCTGAGTACGGGAAATCTATTCAGGGCTTGACCTTTGTTATTCAGGTAAAACCAACATCAGCTAATCTCATTTCTCAGGCTTTGATTCTGTATGCTATGAGAATGAAAAATTGAGACTGACGGTATTTGCATGGTGTGTCAGGGTTTTGGGAATGTTGGAACATGGGCAGCCAAGCTGATCCACGAGAAAGGTGGAAAAGTGGTTGCAGTAAGCGATATTACAGGTGCAGTCAGGAACCCTGAAGGTATCGACATCAATGCTCTGCTGAAACACAAAGACGCAACTGGAAGTCTTAAAGATTTCAATGGAGGAGACGCTATGGATGCAAGCGAACTACTAATCCATGAGTGCGATGTTCTCATCCCCTGCGCTCTTGGTGGAGTCCTGAACAAGTCAGTACAAAAGCTTTACTCATTTCCGACAACAGAGTTTCACTTCTGAGTCTTACTATTTTTCAATATTTGATCAGGGAAAATGCTGGAGATGTTAAGGCAAAGTTTGTAGTAGAGGCAGCAAACCATCCAACTGATCCAGATGCTGATGATGTAATGCAGCGGCGGCATTTATAGTACCAAAACCTATCTCTGGAAAACCACTTAAATCTAATCATGATCTGTTTGGTTTTGGTTGGCAGATTTTGTCGAAGAAAGGAGTAATCATACTTCCAGATATATATGCAAACGCAGGAGGAGTGACAGTGAGTTACTTCGAGTGGGTGCAGAACATTCAAGGTTTCATGTGGGAAGAGGAAAAAGTGAACTTAGAGCTGCAAAAGTACATGACTCGAGCCTTTCACAACATCAAGACAATGTGCCATACTCATTCCTGCAACCTCCGTATGGGAGCTTTCACTCTTGGAGTTAACCGAGTCGCTCGAGCTACCACGTTGCGTGGTTGGGAAGCTTGATTCATTTGAATCCCCTTATACTTTGTTCATTTCTCTATTTTACCTGCTGTTGTTTCATTGTTACTGAAAATCATTGAGCTTCCCAAATGGAAAACAAAACAAATGAATTGAATAAACTAACAGAATGAAACTAAAAATGTCTTAATAGGATTTCATTTTTCAATCCCAATTTCATACCCCACAAGAGGGATGAATAACCCCCACAAAGAAAATTACAAATAAATTACAATATTCTATGCAATGGCCCAAACCAGTTGGGTTTTTTTTTTCCGCATCAGATGTTTATTACATGGAAATTGAGGTTTGAAGGCCTCTACCTTGTACAAAAGAAAAATAAGAGGAGATCGATGTTTATTACATGGAAATTGAGGTTTGAAGGCCTCGACCTTGTACAAAAGAAAAATGAGAGGAGATCATCCCTACAAACGGGTTGATCATCTCCACAAACTGGTTGGGTCTTTAAAAAACTATGTATATATTTCAGATAATAAATTACGACTTCATTTTTTTTTGGTCGTGTTTTTTTTTTCTTTTGGTCGTGATAAATTACGACTTCATTATTCTTCAATAAAAAACTATGTATATATTTTAGATAAAGACATTTGATTTTTATGCAGCTCATCCGAGGATATGCTTTTGAAAGAATATATCAACAACCAAGTTCCGCAATGGAGAAGTGAGTAGGATGTGCAGTGTTTTTCGGAGTCAATTTCTTTGATGATGGACCAGTGATTGCATAGTATAACATGCCAAGAAACAGGTGGTCTAATTGGTTTGTCTTTGATCTAGTTTGACACTAAATGGTGAGTTTGAATTTCACCCAATTCTAATTAGATAACTTGGGCTATAAATCAGACTTTATCGACCTAATTATTGTTAACAAGAAAAATAGTATAATATAATATATACATATGAATATATTATATGCATATTTTAAAGATAATAAGTTATGACTTCAATATTTTTTAAAAATTGTATGAATATATACATTTATATATGTTATACTCTACTTAAGTTAACCATATTTATTTTTATCGAATCATTGATAGTTTTCCCAAATAGGTTAGATTATACTCGGCTACAGTCAAGAGAAAAAAAAAATATTGGGCCAAAACAATTGCGCCCATGTGTAGAAAGATTTGGAAACTGAGGTGGCAATGAAGTCACACATCTCACAAAGAATTTGCGACGTGATGGCCCGAGAGAAGTCATGCCTACTTTTTTTAACACTGTTGTAAAACCAGCTAAGAATCGGTTCTCTCTGATGATAACAATGGAAGAAGAAGCAACAACGCAAAAAGAAACACGAAACAAACCAGAAAACAAAACGAAAGAGAAACAAAACATATGCATGAATTAACGTGTTCGGCCTCCACTACAAAATGTAGCAGCCTACTCACGCCTGGATTGATTTCCTGGAGAATCCACTAGAAACCAGAAGAGTTATACAATGATTACAGGTACTTTCTCTTCCCTGAGCTTATCACTCTCACAACATTAAACCCAGAAAATACAGAAAATAATTAGAGCTAAAAAGAAGATAAGAATAACCCCGGTTCATCCTCTCCTTTAACTCCATTCATACCATGAAGAATTCATGAGTGATATATACAGCTCACTCTCCAAGAAGTCGGTTAGTAACGGAGAATCAAATTCGTTCTTCACAGATTTTGTCACGGCAGAAATTTGTTTGCCGTTTGTTTGCTTACAAAGATTTTCAAAGCTTCATGTTTCATGGGCCTTCAAATATTGAGTTAAGCCTAACACAAAAATTCTAGCCCGATATAGAATAGGCCTCTATTGGATTAAGCCTATTTCAATAAAACTCCACCAATTGGCTTTAAAATATAGTCTCTGCATCTTATCTTCTGAACTCCACCTTGTTACCCTTCCGCTAGCTTCTCTTGTCAATCCCGGTTGCTGAATCTTCTTAATCAGCTTCTAACTGAAGCAATGCCATTGCCTCAGTTATTTTGTTTACAAGCAAAACCTTTGTAAATATATATGCAGATTACAAAGTGTTGATATCTTTGACACTTTGGTTGATCCTTCCTCAATCCTTTCTCGAATATGATGATATTTTACAGACACATGCTTGGTACGTTCATGATGAACATTGTTCTTTGCCGATGCTATGGCACTTTGAGAGTCAGAGAACACCTCCACCTGCTTTTGTATGTATCCCATTTCTGCAACCAAGCCTCTTAGCCAAGTAGCCTCTTTAACTGATTTAGCCAATGTTATATATTTTGATTATGTGGTTGATAAAGCCACAACCTTCTTTATATTAGACTTCCAGCTTACTGCACTATCTCCAAACGTGAAAACAAAGCCAGTTATTGACCTTAGTTTGTTGAGATCAGATGCAAAATCTGAGTCACTATAACCAATCAACTTCAGCTTTTTACTTTTTTGAAACACCAAACTGATCTCTACTGATCCTTCAATATATCTCAGAACCCATTTCAATGCTTCCCGGTGAGTTTTAACAGGATTTCCCATGAATCTACTGACCATTCCAACAACATATGCTATGTCAGGTCTAGTTTCAATCATAGGATACATAATGTTTCCCACTGCATTTGCGTTTGGAATTGACCACATAGTATCAGCTTGCATCTTTAATTCATTAGCAGCTGCTGATTTTAGCTTGAAATGAGCACCAAGAGGAGTCTTTGATTCCTTGGCTTGATCCATCTGATATAGTTTCATAATCTTCTCAACATATGATTTCTGAGACAGCTCAATTCTGAAATGTTTTTTGTCTCTCACAATGTCCATACCAAGAACTTTCTTAGCAGGACCAAGATCCTTCATATCAAATTTCTTGCTCAGCTTCTTCTCTAGAGCTACGATTTCCTGCATATTCTTTGATGCTACAAGCATATCATCAACCTATAAGAGGAGGTAGATGAATGCACATTTGCTTGTTTTCTTGATATAAACATAGCTATCATTGTCGCTCCTTTTGAAAGATAAATCCAACATAAACTTTTTGAGTTTCTGGTTCCATTATCGAGGACTTTGTTTCAACCCATACAGAGATTTCTTCAACAAACAAATCTGATTTTCTTTTCCTTTTTTGATAAAACCCTCAGGCTGTTGCATATATATAGTCTCCTCTAGATCACCGTGAAGAAAAGTAGTCTTCACATCAAGTTGTTCAAGCTCTAAATCTTCATGAGCAACAGTCTTTAGCAACAACCTGATTGATACATGCTTCACAACTGGAGCAAAACATTTTGCCACAAGGTTCCTCAGTCCCTGGAATACCATCTCTTCTTTTGAAAATCCACTTGCAACTCAGAACCTTTCTATTTGAAGGTTTCTCCCCCATGTACCAAGTATGGTTATTCTTGAGAGAAACATATTCCTCATCCATAGCAGCGTTCCATTTATCCCAATTATATCATTCATTGCTTCTTCATAGCCTGATGGCTCAGATGGTTCACCATCTTTGGTAATTTGATAACATAGAGTTGCTGAATTGTTATCATGATATATGACTGGCATTCTGATTTCTCTTCTTGCTCTATCACATGCCAGCAGGTAATCCTCAGTACTTGGTGACAATTCTAAGTCTGAATCCTCATCATTAGGTTCCTCATTCTGATCATTAACAAGAGTGTCATCTTTTTCATCCTCAGAAGATTCACGATGAAACTCTATCAGTCTCTGACCTTCTAACTCTTCTTTATCTGACTCCTTATTATCCATAATGTGTTTGTAAAGTTCCTCTTCCTTGAAGATAACATTACGACTCACCACACACTTCTTTTCATTTATTAACCGTACTCTATAGCCTTTAACACCACTCGGATATCCCAAGAATACTCCTTTTTGGCTCTTGGATTTAATTTCCCTTCATCTGCGTGAATATAGGCCACACAACCAAACCTTGTAAGATATTGATAGTCTCCTGCTTTACCATACCATACCTCATTTGGAATTTTACATTCTATGGTTGTTGATGGTGATTTAAATAGAAGTAGCTTCTGCCCAGAAGACTTTGGGAAGACCAGATTCACTAAGTATACTTCATACTTTATCCATAATAGTTCGATTTATCATTTCAGCCATACCATTTTGCTGTGGTGTGCATGCCACAGTCTTGTGTCTCACAATACCATTCTCTTTATACATATCATTGAACACAAGATTGCAAAATTCAAGACCATTATCTGTTCTCACTTTCTTGACTTTCTTATCAGTTTGATTTTCCACCATAATTCTCCATTCACTGAAGTTGGAGAAAGCCTCGTCTTTACATTTGAGAAAACGAATCCACACCTTACGGCTGTGATCATCAATGATACTCAGAAAATAATGACAACCACCCAATGATCTTGGTACATACACTGAGCCCCAAAGATCAGTATGAATATAGCTTAATATCTCCTTTGATGTATGTTGAACTTTTGTGAATTTCATACGGTGATATTTTCCAAATATGCATTATTCTCTAAATACCAGCTTAGAAACTAATTATTTATTCAGCAGTCCTCTCTTGACCAAGATATCAAGTCCTTTTTGAATCCGCATCGACTTCATTTGCATAATCTCTGCACCTTTTCTTATTTTTCCTTTCACAAACAAAGTAAAGAGTCTCAACCTTTTTACTTCAAATAATTTCTCTGCCATCCTTAAAGATTCTGAAAATCCCATTTGTAGAACTAAAATTACAACCCTGATCCTCAAGAACCCTTGTTGATATAAATTTCTCTTCATATCTGGATCAAACCTCATAAAAGTTAAAATCAGAAATGATCCATCCTCTTTCTCAATTTTCACTGAACCAATCCCTTTAACCTCAGACTTAGAATCATTAGCCATATGAACTGAGCCAGGCTTCTTCTCATCTAATTCAATAAACTATTCTTTTCTCCAAGTCATGTAAAGAACATCCAAAATCAATAATCCACTTATCCTGCAGATCAGCGTTCGAGACATTTGAGTTTTCACAAACACAAAGAACATCTTCATTACCCTCTTCTTGTTGATTAACCTGTGAAGTTTCACCAGGTTGATCTCCAGTTTTATGTCCATTAATCTGAGGACATTGGGCCTTGAAATGATCTGCATAATCACACTTCCAGCATGTTTTCTTTTTCTTAGCCTTTGACTTGCCTTTCTTTGGCTTCAGACTTGATTGAGAGGCACCTTTACCATTGTTCTTATTCCAGAACCTTCTTGTTTTTTCCTTTAACAAACAGTCCCTCTGCAATCAGTTTCGAATCCATAACTTGGAACCAACTTCCATTTCTTTAGATCTAATAGCTGCCAAGACATCCTCCATCCTCAAAACCAATTTGCTATACCTTAAGGTATCTCTCAGAATTTCAAACTAACTTGGTAAAGAGATTAAAAAAATTATAGCTTGATCATTATCTGATATCTCAACTTCAGCATATTTTAAATCACCAAAAATCTTCGGAAAGTCATCTATATTCTTCTCTAGCGATAGACTAGGTGACTTATAGTCATACAACTTCTGTTTAAGATAAATCCGACTAGTAAGAGTCTTAGACAAATAGAGATTATCAAGTACCAGAAACATATCAACCACTATCTTCTCCTTAATTATCTTTCTTAGAACGTTATTGGTGTTCACAAAGTTTTAACCTTATGAATCCTACTGCAAGTGCACAGTAATGTAGTAGTAGTAGTACTAAGGGATCGAATCCACAAAGAACTAAGCTTGCACTTTCAATCACTTAATCCTAATTCAAGCTGTACCAATGGAATAATCGAATGTAAACTAATAACTTAAACGATTTGCAAATATAATAAAAAGCATCATGCACTGGGTATTCATTAGGAAATAAGAATCAATCAAGGAAAATATTCAGGAAATAATAAGCACCATTATCGACTTGAACATAAAGGTTTGACAAATTCACTATCATGGAATTTGTCACTCTATCAAACAACCCAGAGATCCTAACTATCGTTGGGTCCATATTCTACATAGGCTTTAACAAGCATGTTCAATTATCCAAAACTAATCCTAATAACCAACTATCGTTGGTTAGATTCAATTGCTCATCAATGCTAGTTTAGGAATCTTACAAGCTTTTGGAATGTAAAACAACCACCTTGTACTATGCATATCAATTCCATAGTACACCACAAAATACTTACCTGTCAGAATCGAGACTACCTTGTACTTCCCCCAGACTTTGACAACTACCCTAGTTGAACTCCACAATCCAAGCAAGTAATCCGAATTCACCGTATCGACTTCCTAAAGCTTCTAAGTGCGGTCTCATCAAGGGAGTGTCGATCAAAGGACACATGGATTCTTTTGTAGCCATAACCTGAACACAAAGACTATCTTCCTATAGTCCTTTCCTCTCATTTCATTCACTTTGCAGCCGATTTTTCCCCAAGTACCTAGGGTATCATTGTATTTTTTCTATCGACTGCACAACCAATTTCTCCCTACTTACCTAGGGTATCATTTTTTTATTGGTTGTCCAACCAATTTCTCCCTACTTACCTAGGGTATCATTGTTATTTTTTTGTTGGTTGGTTCTTTAGTAACTTAAAGAATGTAAGCAAAAGTAGCGCCATTAGAGTTTTCCTCAGTCTACCAATATTTCATCCAACTTTGTTTAATAGTTACTTCAGAAATGGCAAATTTAGCACTAACACTTTGAAATGATTAAGAGAGGGGAACCATACTCACACAGATAAGTGTTTTAGGACTGAAAAAAGGTATCCGATCCGATGCATACCAATCCCCTTGACAAGAAGATTAAGTCAAGTTAAGGGTGAAGCCGACACAAGATCCATCAAAAACCAACATAGATATGGGTGGTATTGAAGTAGTGTTAAGCCTCTAGGTTTTCCAATAGTCAATCGATCCCTGACAACCAAACATTGATGGTACTTAGTTCATGACATGCAACAGTCCTCAAAGATCATAGTTCTAGGAAAATCGGTTCTTAGACATCAAAAAGACAGCAATGTAAACTGAAAATGTCTGAAATAAAGAAGCTAAAAACACGAAAACAAAAGAGAAAAGGCGTTAGTCACAGCAAGTGTTCTCCCCCAGAATTACTTCACATTGCCACGGTATATAAATAAACCTAAAGAAAGCACAAATTGCGCATAAAAATAAAACAAACATAAAGATAAATCAAGTTCGAAATGAAAAATAAAAAGATAATGATGAGAAAGTGTCATAGAATGACTAAGGACTCTGACTCTCTCGGTCCCCTAGTGCACGTCGATGGCGTGGTAGGTGACGGTCAAGTGGCTGGTCATCCTCATCATCCAGTCCCCCATTAGACTGAATTCCAGCAATGTCAAGTCTCGAAACCTCTGCTTTCCTACTGCCCTCAGGTCTGTCCTTAGTAGGTGTGCTCATGCTGAAAGCAACAGGGTGATATACCTCATTTTTATCGGTTTTAAGCTCATTAGTTCACATGTTTTCAGAATGTTTGTTTGCTTTATAGAGTCTTTTCAGGTGAAAAATAAGTTAAATTCAGATTATGCCCTCAAAGCTCGATTAAGGATGAATTAGAAAAGTTTTTGGAATTTCAGCCATAAAGCAGTGATCAGTCGATCTACACACTTGATCGATCGATCCTCGATGTTCATCAAGAGATGCGCTCGGTCCGTTGATCAACCAAGAGCTTTTGGAGATTGAGCATTTAGCCTTGATTGATCGATCATCACCCATATTGATCGATCATCAAAGCTGATAAGGAGAAAACCTAATTTTTCCTATTTTGCACCTGCGTTTTTAGAACCTATATAAGATAAATTTTCATTATATTTCAAAACAACGATTATTACGTGAGAACAACTTGTATTTGAGTTTTTGGGAGAGAGATTTGATCCTTACACAATTGGAGAAGAATTCTAAACCCTCTTATTTTAATACAATTTACTTTTCTGCTTTTCATTATGTTTTGCAATATGATCTTCTTCACCATGTCTGAGTAGTTCCCCAAATCAAGTTTAGGATTTTCTAGGGTTGCAGGGGATTGATGAATTAGGAACAAATATGAATTGTTTGATGTGTTCTCCACCTAATCGATACTCTTAAAGCTTAGATTAGAGTAGCCAACTAATTTATGATCTTAGATTACCTTACATTCCAAAAGCTTGTTAGAAATTGGATCCTCTTTAAGTAAGCAATCAATCCTTAACCGCGATAGCTGCTGTTAAGGTTGATTGTGGACTTACCAAACCTGATCGATAATGCATATTAGCCTCATGGTACCAATGATAGTTAGGATCACTAGTTTGTTGGATATATTAATTGATACCACAATAGTGGATTGGTTATGAATTTATGTCTGAGTTGAGACTGTTGAATGAATGTTGCCTGAATATTTTCCTAGTTCGAATTCCCTAGTTTCCAGAAGAACTTCTTAAGCTTGGTGTTTTAATTCATTATGTCTTAATTGTCAGTTTTGTTTTAATTCAGTTTACGACCAATCTTCTATTCGTCTTAGCTCTAGTTTAGTTTCAGAATTGATAGTGTGATAACTTGGTCCTTGTATATACGATCCCTAGATAACTACACGATTTTCTGTGCACTTGCAGTAGATAGCTTAGGGTTAAAAACTGATCACATCAAGTTTTTGGCGCCGTTGCCGGGGACCAATATTGTGAACTCTCCTTGATCCTCAAGCTTACTCAGCTCTTTTGGAAAGGGAATTGGAGGCCTATACTTCCCTTTACTCGCGGCACCATCATCAACTTCAGACTTCACCACATTGCATGATTCCTTCAAATTCTTCTCAACTTTTCCAGGTAGAGCTCCTTGAGGTCTCCTCATAGCTTCAGCAGTCTGAGCTACTTGAGTGTCTAGCTGCTTTAGATGCACAGAGACCAACTCAAGCTTGTTGTTCAGATCATTGTACATGCTCTCTACCTTGGTGTTGAGATTACGGGTTGACTTTTGCTGCTCGGTTGCAAGCTGTTGGATCAAAGCCTGATCTCATCATTAGAAGTACCAGAAGAGCTCGCTGAAGCTTGTTGTGGTGGTACTTGCTGCTGCCATGGCTTGACCGTTTTCTACAAGTTGCTTCCTCCTGAGTTCTGGTTGAAGGCTTCTGATTGTTCCATCTTTGTCCAGAACCTTGCACAAACGGCTTCCCTTGGAATGGCGATCCCTGAGGCATAAGTGGAGCTAGAAACACAACATCCTGGGGGTTCTCCACATTAGTGCTCCTGTAGGAGAGATAGTTAGGATTCTGACCCCTGTTCTACCAGTTAACATACTCGACCTCTCTCTGTTCAGTCGACATCTCAGAATCCCTTCGATACTGTTGGTGTTCACAAAGTTTTAATCCTATGTATCCTACTGCAAGTGCACATCAATGTAGTAGTAGAACTTAGGGATCAAATCCACGAAGAACCAAGTTTGCACTTTCAATCACTCAATCCAAAATTCAAGTTATACTAATGGAATAATCAAATGTGAACTAACAACTTAAACGGTTTGGAATATATTAAAAAGCGTCAGGCTTTGGGTATTCATCAAGAAATAAGAATCAGACAGGGAAAATATTCAGGAACAAATAGGCACCATTCTCGACTTGAACATAAAGGTTCGACAAATCCACTATCGTGGTATTTGCCACTCTATCAAACAACCTAGAGATCCTAACTAACATTGGTTCCAGATTCTAGATAAGCTTTAACAAACATATTCAATTACCCAAAATTAATCGTAACAATCAACTATCGCTGGTTAGATTCAATTGCTCATCTAAGCTAATTCACGAATTCTAGAAGCTTTTGGAATGTAAAACAACCTATGATCATAGATTAGATGATCAAGCTAATCTAAGCATTACACACAAACATAAATAAAGAATTCTATAGATCAAATCCTATTCAATCCCTAATTATTGATTCCTAAATCCCTAGAAACCCTAAACCTGATTAGGTAACTACTCAGACATGATTAAACAAACAATAGAAAGCATAATGATGAAGAAAATGAAATTCGATTGTAATTAATAAAAAAGGGTTCATAAATCTTCTCAAAAGTATGATGGAATTCTTCTCTTAGCTTACAAAGTACTCTCTGAGTCAAAAATTATGTCTCTCCTGCTTTATAAAACGATAAAACAACTATATATGATCCTAAAAGCAAAGGTGCAAGACAAGAAAATTAGGTCTTAAAGCTCGCATGCTCGACGATTGATCGATCAAGAGGGCTGATTGATCGATCTGAGTTTATTGCTTGATCTTCAAAATCTTATTCGATCAACGGGTCGAGCGATGCCTTTGATGTAAAGCCGATTGATTGATCCATGATGTGTAGGTCGATCACTGGGTCGAGCGATGCTTTCTGTGGGATGATGATCGATCGATCCTTGTGATGTAGGTCGATCAATGGGTCGAATATAGCTTCCAATGTGGTAGTGATCGATCGATCAACAATGGGGAGGTGATCGATCGATCAAAGGGTTGATCGATCGATCTCCAATCTTTGCTGAAAACTCTAGAAACTGCTCTAATTCATCCTAAGTCATGCTCTACGTGTATAATCCGAAATAAACTTGTTTTTCACCCAAAAAGACTCTAAAACACAGACAATGAGTCTGAAAACAGGTGTATTGGTGAGCTAGAAACCGATACAAATGAGGTATATCAATTCCCCCAGACTCAGCTTCCTGCTTGTCCTCAAGCAAAAAAAGAAAAGACTAACATAAAGATTCTACTCCAAAGAACTCATTCGTCATTAGAACATTGCATATCAATTCCATATTAAACCACACCATACTTACCTGTCAGAATCAAGACCACCTTTTACTTCCCCAGACTTTGACAATTACCCAAGCTGAACTCCACAATCCAAGCAAGTAATCCGAATTCATTATATCGATTTTGTCGGTTTTGAGCTCATTATTACGGTTTTTTGGGGAATTTGTCTGTGTTTCATTGAGATTTCAGGTCAAAAACGTTCAGAGTTGGAATCATGCTTGAAGGTGAACTTTGGAGAAGTTTGAAGCATTTTCTGGTATTCTCCACGAGAGGAAGGATCGATCGGTCAACACAAGGACCGATCGATCAGTGCTTTAACGAGGAATATGCGCACGATCTGAAGAACAACTTGGCTTATGAGAGATCGACTCAATATCCAAAGATCGATCGATCAACACAAGGATCGATCGATCAATGCCCTGCGAAGAAACCTAATTTCACGATTTTTAAGCTCTTGTTTTGAAACCTATAAATACTGTTTTCCTATTTTATTTCAGCAAGTCGTCTTTGAGATATAGAAGAACGATTTTTATAGAAGTTTTAGAGTTTGTAAGCTAGGAAGAAGATCTCTTCACACTTGAGAAGAATTTCTGAATCCTATTTCTATTTCTTAATGCAATTTCAGTTTGAGTTCATCATGATTCGCTTGGTTCATTGTTCTATGTCTGAGTAGATCTTAGATCAGATTTAGGGAT
>OVBA01007170.1:0-15237 GCA_900406435.1 Lepidium aucheri
CTTCATGCTTATCCGAGTCTCCATTGTTGTGTTCTCCATGTTGGGGAGTTGTGCTGTCCATGATTGCATCACTTATGGGATATATTTCCCTATTGTCTGGGTTTTCTCCGGCCAGTTGTAAACATTGATATTGGTAATATAATATAACTACATTTGACGGCAAAAAAATAGTTAGACCAACTTTTCACATTCCTTTAGTTTGTAGATATAAAAAAACGAAGTAAAAAGGCATAAGAGGACAAAAGAATCTTGTACATACAGATATGATAAGTAAACTGTTAAAAATATAAGTATATAGAAATAAAAATATTAAATTTTATTTATTGCCAAAAGATATTGTGAAATTTGATATATGGTTATATTTTGATTTGAGATATATATATATATATATATATTAGTTTGATATATCATTATATATTTATTTTTCTCCAAGAACACGATCCAAAGAATACAAAATTTTAATTGTATAATCAACAATACAATTAGTATTATTTGATACTGTTCTTGGGAAAAACTAAGTGACTATTTATATTACAACATTAAGAAAATTATAAGATTACTTATATTTTATATTACCAGCTTTATTTAATTAATAACCTTGACTGTATTATTTTTTTATGGATAATATTGTGTTTGTTGAAGCAAAGAAACAAAAGAAGATACTTTAGCTATTATTCAAGAAAAGAGATTAAGTAAACAATATATTTATGTCATGTACACACAAAACGTTTGACAAAATAAAACATATGCTAAAATACTGTCTTGATTGTTGAAGAGATGTTTCAGTTGTCTTTTTCATATCATGCTAATCAACTAATCTGATAAATTGTTGTGTTATTATGAAATGGAAAGAATCTGAAACATCATATATTATGATAGCAATAAATTAGAGATTTAGTAAGATATATCATAGATTAAATTGTTAATTTATAATATAAAGTAAATTTTGAAAATTCATTAAATATTCACATAATAGCAGTTAAAAATTATATAACACAATAATTTAATTATTATTTGTTGACAGGAAATCATTTTGATTGGATTTTTCCAATTTCAAGAATAAAACAAATAGAAGTACAAAAAGATAAGTTACCTTTCCTCTTTATTTTTAATATATGGCTATGTGTGAAATACATTAATTTTATGATTAAAATATATCGTTCAGCCGACTTATCCAATCATTCAGGTCTACTTATGTGATATTTTATACTTAATACAAATTCCAATTGCTAATATTACTATTAATTAACAAAATCGTTTAGCTCCACCAGTCCGATCATTAAGATTTACCTATATGATATACATATGTGTTTTAATGATGGGTTTAGTTGACCAATTGATAATTTAGAATATTACAGCAATTAACTACTTATTCACAAATTGTTAGTTGATTGTTCATTTAAATGTCCATAACCAACTGACAATGTTGCCTGAATTCTCTAAGAGGTATCTACCAAAAAATGGAGTTAATCAAAGACGATCAATAAAGATAAGTTATAATTTAGCATACAAATTATTTTATTTTAAGTAATGTTGTACTAATTTTAGTTGCACCTTAAACTCCATCATAGTTGATTAGATTAATAAGAACTAAAAACAATAATTTGTAAAACAATGATGGTGTTATGGGAACAATTAAGAAGTGTTATATGCAAGATAAACAATTGAATTATATCTACTATTACGGCACATAAAGAACATGAGAATTTTGATGGGCAAATACAAACTATTTAGTTTTTTATTTATTTTGTAGGGTAAAAGAGTTGTAATAAATTAAAAGGAAATTTTAAGAAATGTTCTTTTTAGTGTATTTTTTGTAAAATTTTCTTTGTAATTTGTCTTTTAAAAAATATCTCTCATTAATAATAAAATGATGAAAATAGCCTCAAAAATATTTTTATAAATTTTCTTGTTACAAAAAATTTTTTCCACCAAAAGAAAATTTTTCTCTTAAAATCAAAAAATTCCTGCCAAAAAAAATCTCATCAAAATTTTTAGAAGTTCGCTTATAAAGCTTTACATATTTTTTATAAACACCTTATAAATTTTTATAAATACTTTATAAATTTTATAAACACCTTATAAATTTTTATAAATACCTTATAAATTTTTATAAACACATTATAATTTTTTTATAAACATCTTATAAATTTTATAAGTTATCTTATAAAGCCTTGTAAATTTTTATAAACACTTTATAAATTTTGATAAACACCTTATAAATTTTTATAAACACCATATAAATTTTAATAAATACCTTATAATTTTTTATGAACACCTTATAAATTTTTATAAATACCTTATAAATTATTTATAAACACCTTATAAATTTTATAAGCTCTTGTATAAAGCCTTATAAATTTAATAAGCTCTATCATAATTTAAATTTTATAAGCTCTCTTATAAAGCCTTATAAAATTTATAAGTTCTCTTATAAGAAAATTTATAAGTTTTCGTAAATGAGAACATTTTGGCGGGAAATTTTTTTTTTTGATGAAAACTTTTATTTGGTGGGAAAATTTTTTGCGGGAACTATATTTTCCGCTGGAAAAAAATTTTGGTCGAAAAAAGTTTGAAAAATATTTAAAAATTATTATCTAAGAGTATTTTGATCATATTTCCATAATGAAAGACATTTTTTGAAAATATCCTAAAAATGAGGGCAGTAATGAAAATTTTCTCTTTTGAGGAGCATTTTTGCAATTGCCCCTAAATAAAATATTATTTCATTGGATACTAATATTACATTCATTATTTCTTTTAATTATATTACAAAATAGCTATAAAAATTATACTTAAAAATTATGAATTAAATATAACCGAAATTGGTAAGCCACAACATTATAACAATAAAACAAAAGTGATAAATAAATAAATAAAATGTATTTAACATCATGCATCACAATATTTAAATAGAATAACAAAGTATATATAAAGAAAAATTACATAGCAACAAAAAAATATATATAAAAAATATAAATTGAAATAATATATATATTTTAAAACTTTTTCATAGTTATAATTCCAATATTCTCCATTTAGTGTATCAAAGACAATATTTTGCCATAAACACAATCCACACATTGAAGATGAAGGGATATCTTCACTTTCACAATAATTATGCCATGAAATACTGATGCCAAGGAACATATAAGTTTCACCGTCGCAGTGAAAATTATCACTAATATATATTGTTTCAGTGAAAACAGAATCTACATTAGTCCTCATATATTTGTAGACCGATTTGTGAAGAAGATTTAGTTTCTTCATCTTTTTTGACATGAAAGGCATGAGAATAGAGGACAGAATTTTAAGACCCTCATCTTTTGAAGATCCTCCAAAACAAATCAGAATATTCGAATAGAGATACATAGCTTCAGGATAACCACATTGGGAAGAGTCACGTAATAATGCTAAACTTTCATCTTTACCGTCATCATAAAAATAACCCAAGATTCCCAAACGATATAACATATTAAGATTGCAAATGAGGCGTAACCTATTATATCTAATATAACTTTGCTTTGGATCCCCCAATTTGAGAAAAATGGTTCTTCTTCAACTGAAAATCTTTGCAGAATACAGTCATCATTACATATAGTTTGGAACTTCATTCACACTAATCTTAAGTTACGAACTGACGGTAAAGAAGAACTAGCACATTTGAAAGGTATCTCGAATAGAAAATCATCGTGTAGATACATGTGAAAACCAAATCCGTGTTCTCCGATTATGTTTGTAGAGGGAGCCATGCAAAGAAATTAAGAAAGAGAGACTCAAAAGACAAAAGTTGATACAACCACTAGCGGCCCTAACCTAAAACTGGTAAAAGGCGATACGCCATAACTATCTTCGACGGTTTTCTTGACGGTTCCAATGGCGGTTTCCGACCGTTATTGGTGTTTCTCTCAGGCCAAAACCCTTCTATTCTCTTAATCCCTCTATATAAAGCCTGTGTTTCTCTCAATTTCAACCATGAATTGAGTCCTTTCTCTCTTACTAAATTCTAAAAATCAACAATGTCAGATTCTGTGAGAAGAGCGATGCAAGAAATTTCTTTGGGTATTACAGATGAAGTTACCGATATGCCTCTGGATCTCTGTGATTCGGCGGCTAGATTTACGCAATTCAGTTTGATGGTCCGTCCGGTTAATCCACGCAAACAAAACTTGCAGGCTCTATTGGCTACGATGCCCCGGGTTTGGGGGATGAATGATGAAGTGTCTGGCCGGATTGTGGATGGGGCGAAGATTCAATAATTGTTCCGATCTGAAGAAGCGATGAATGCGGTTGTGAGACGTGGGCCGTGGTCCTTCAATGAGTGGATGTTAACCACTCAACGCCTGACTTCAATTCAAATCGATGAAAAGACCTTGACGTGATTCCATTCTGGATACAGATAAGGGGAATACCTTTGCGTTATCTAACTCTTCCGATGGTAACGCATATTGGGATCACCTTGGGAAATTTTATTGAGACTGATTTTTCTGCCGATGGATCAGTTCTGGTGGATTTTTGTTCGTGTCAAACTTTTATGGAACATCAATCGGCCTCTTCGATTCCAAAGATTTTTCCGATTTGGAGTGGAAACTGCGGTCTTGAAGTTCAAATACGAGAAGTTACGCTTTTTCTGTACCACATGTGGAATGCTCTCCCATGACGCCTTGGAATGTTTAACATCTTCATCTCCGCCATTACCAAGGGCTTCGTCTGATGACAGTGAAGAAGAAGATCCGTCTGAGGATTCTAATGGTCCTAATGATGACAACGTTGATTCTGGAACTAATGCAGCGGAGGATCCCAGTGAAGTTACTATGAGTGATGACACTTTGAACATGTCCCGTAAGCGTAAAGCCACATCAGAAGCATCTCCCTCATCTTCACATCAAAAGCTTCTGTTTTTGGGATATGATGTGCGTAGAGACGTAGCGACGGATGATGTCGAAGAAAGGGTCACCAAAAGAATCTTCCGCCATCTTGATAACACAAAGGTAAGGAATTGTTATTGCACTTTGCTTGATAATGCTGATGATATTCAACAGCCACTAGGTGACGGTTCGGTGGGCCATAAGCCACCGGGTTGGGGATGAGCACATCATTTTGGAACTGCCGGGGTATTAAAAGGTCCCTGGTAGTTCGACGTCTATAGGGTATGACTAAAAAGTTTGCCCCAGACCTACTCTTTTTACTGGAAACTATGAATCGGGATGAAGTAGTGCAAGATTTAGCAGCTAAGTTAGGGTATTGTAATGTTCGTTGTGTATTTCCTCAAAGTATAGGAGGTGGTTTTGCGTTGTTCTGGTCTAGTTCTGTTTCTGTTCAATTTCTTTGTAATGATGACATACTCTTTGATTGCTATATTACCATCAATAATACAAAGAGTTCTTGTTATTTTTCCTTTGTTTATGGCCATCCAATTCGTGGCTTACGACATATATTATGGGAAAGATTACAAAGAATTGCAGTAAATAGACATGGACCATGGGTGATGTGTGGCGACTTTAACGAAATTTTGAACAATGATGAGAAAAAAGGTGGTATTACAAGACCAAACTGGACCTTCGGAAATTTTAGACGAATGCTTGATGTGTGTAATGTCACGGATTTACCTTACAAAGGTAATCGATTCTCATGGTGTGGTAAAAGAAATAATAATATAGTCGAGTGCTGTCTGGACCGAGTCTTGGCTAAGCCGGAATGGTTATCACTATTTCCGGCCTCAGAAATCGAGTTTTTGCCTCTACAAGAGTCGGATCATAGACCTGTTGTTCTTCATGTGAAATCGGTAGTTGAATATGGACGTAAGCCTTTCAGATTTGATAAACGTCTAGCAGATTCACCTGGGTTTGCGGATGTGGTACGGGAAGGATGGGGAACTTCTCCACAGAATGTGATGGATCTTTTAGCAATTTGTCAAAGGACCTCTTCACAATGGAAACAATCTTCCGTGTCTAATTCTCAACATCGTATAATGGATTTGAATAGGATCATTGATGAGGCGATGACTGATACTTCTGTTGATACAAGTCAAATTCAACACCTACGTAAAGAATTGCTCCAAGCATATCGTGATGAGGAGACGTACTGGCATCAAAAAAGCCGTGTTCAATGGCTTGAGGAAGGTGACCGTAATACCCATTTTTTCCATGCATCAACCAAAAACAGAAGAGCTCGAAATCATATCCTCTGAATTCAAGCTGATAATGGAGAGTTTATATATGGTAATAGAGGCATCGGGGCAGAGGCACAATGATATTTCTCACAGTTATTTTTGACTTCCTCATCGCCAGCAGACATTGCTAACTCACTAAGAACATTTCCAATGGTTGTTACAACCGATATGAACTCTTTACTCATTAAACCAATTCTCCCTGAAGAGATTCGACTTGCGATATTTGATATTGGAGCATCTCCAGCACCGGGTCCTGATGGATTTACTGCTGCATTTTTTCAAAAATTTTGGGCCATTGTTGGCGATGCAATCGTGGCTGAGGTACAATCATTTTTTGCAATAGGTGTTTTACCAGAATCATGGAACCATACTAGTCTTTGTTTAATCCCAAAGATAAGATATCCGCAAACCATGAAAGACTTTCGGCCCATCAGTCTTTGTAATGTTCTGTATAAGATTGTGTCAAAGATACTGGTTAAATGACTAAAACAGGTGCTTCCCGAGATGATTGCAGATACACAAGTAGCTCTCACTCCTGGACGACAAATTACTGATAATGTTCTACTCGCACATGAGATCTTTCACACTCTCCGTACTAACAAATCGTGTTCAGAAAAGTACATGGCAATCAAAACGGATATTAGTAAAGCATACGATCGTATTGAGTGAGATTTTTTGGAAGGTGTTTTACGCAAAAAAGGATTTGCCGATATATGGATTCGATGGATAATGGGTTGTGTACATACGGTTTCTTTTTCAGTCCTTGTCAACGGCTCGCCGTATCAGCGATTTACTCCAAAACGGGGACTCCGACAGGGCGATCCTCTCTCTCCTTCTTTATTTATTCTTTGTGCGGATGTGCTGAGTCAACTATTAACAACATCGCAACAAGCTGGGCAATTGCAAAGAATCCGTATATGTCGTCGAGCGCCTATAGTGTCACATCTATTTTTTGCAGATGATTCACTATTCTTTATCCGAGCTGACATCGCGAACAATTCTCGTATTAAGGAACTATTTGATCTATATGAATGGGCATCTGGTCAACTTATTAACCTTGACAAATCATGCATCACTTTTGGTAATAAGGTATACGCAGCTACTCGTTCACGTATACAACTTTGTTTAGGAATTCAACGCATTGGAGGTGGTGGGAAATATTTAGGATTACCAGAACAATTTGGCCGAAATAGAAGACGTATGTTTTCATATATAAAGGATCGCGTAGCTTAGACTCTTACAACTTGGCAATTACGATATCTATCTCCGGCTAGGAAGGAGACATTAATCAAATCAGTAGCTTACGCAATGCCGGTTTATTCCATGAATTGCTTTCAACTACCAGTGACTCTTTGTAACGAGATAAATCAGCTACTTAGTCGTTTCTGGTGGGGCTCAACGCAAGAACATCGAAAGATATCATGGGTTGCTTGGGATAGACTTACAACACCAAAAAAACAAGGCGGTTTGGGATTTAAAGATCTTCAGAAATTCAATCAAGCATTACTTGGGAATCAAGTTTGGAAATTAATACGTAGGCCACATAGTTTGCTGTACCGTGTCCTTAAAGCTCGATATTTTCCTACTACTTCTTTATTGACAGCTATAAGAAGACCATCATCATCGTATGGCTGGAAGTCTTTACAATTCGGTGGTCAATTACTCTCCAAAGATATAATTAAGTGTATTGGGAATGGTGAAGATACAATGATTGGGGTTGATGCTTGGCTTCCTCTCACTCCTCCGAGGCCGGCGAAGTTATTACCACCATTCCTTCCAACGACTAAAGTTTCTTCACTATTGGATCCATTAACTAAGTAATGGGATCAAGCGAAACTACGGTCCATGTTCGATAAAGAGGATTATAAGAATGTACAGCGGATATTTATACCTCCAGGGAACAAACCTGATTCGTTTTTATGGGAATTCACCCCTTCGGGTGGGTACACCGTAAAATCTGGCTATCGCCTGGCAACTTCTGAAGATCCTCTATTTAGTCATCGACCACCATTAATAACAGATCCAGAACTAGCTACAAATTTATGGAAATTACAAATACCACCAAAAATACAACACTTCATGTGGAGGTTAACTTCCAGAGCACTAGCAACTGCTGACAATTTGCAACGACGATGCCTCAATGCACCATCATCATGTTCGCGCTGCTGTGATTCATTTGAAACTGTGGATCACCTTTTCTTTTTGTGTCCTTTTGTCCAGGCTATTTGGTGATGTTCTGCGTTTCCATCAACAATAACATGTGATCCATCTACTCCCTTACTAGATTGTATACGGCAGTTTTTGACCTATACGAGCCTCCCAAATTTGCCGGATCATTTAAAATCAATTCTGTGGTTCTTACTTTGGCGATTATGAAAAACTAGGAATGCCTTACAATTCTCGCAAATTTTCTACACATTCCAAGAAACATGGGACAGAGTTTGTGAAGATGCTAACGAATGGCAAAGTTCACAAGTGAGTAATGAAGCGGAATCGTGCACAATAGCCATGCCGAATCATTCTCTTCGTTCACGGCAGGTGGTACCAGCGACATGGGTGAAGTGCAACTATGATGCATCCCATCATTCTTCTTTCGGTACATCCGGTATGAAATGGATCATCCGAAATGATACGGGTAACCACCTCTTTAGTGGAATAGGACAATTTGAAGGAAGATTTACGGCAGAAGAAGCTGAAGCTTCTGCTCTAATATGGGCAATGCAAGCGACTTATGCATTGGGATATCGTCGTGTTATTTTCGAAGGTGATAGTCTAATCCTAAACCAGGCGATCAATCTTCCTGGACTGAACCTTCATCTACAGCCTTACATCGTTGTAATAGCAGATTGGAAAAACAAGTTTGAAGCAGTTCAATGGTGTCATCGTTCAAGAGATCTTAATAAATGTGCGGATACATTAGCACATAGGATTGTATCGATGAATTCATGTTCATGGCAATTGTGCTCTGTTTGCCCTCCTTTCCTTCAAAGTTATGTTCAAGATGATTATGTAAACTCTTGTAATTCTTAAGTTATAAAGATTATGTTTGAAGAAAAAAAAAGAAAAAAGAAAAAAAAAATATTATCAAAAAAATGTTCGTGGAATTAAAAAATTGAAACGTGATGTCGGTACAAAAAAATGAAATGTGAAATTTTAAATTCAAAAAGCGTTTCAAATAACGAAACTAATCTTGGACATTACTATAAGCTGCAAATTAGATTTTTAAAATTATAATTATTTAATAGTTAAATCAAATGGATTTTTTCTTAAATTCATAATATATATGATAAGAGCTGAATCACTAACATTTCAAATCATTTAAAGCCTAGTAAATACTTATAATTATTAACAAACTTTGACCAAACTTCAATTTCTTATTCACTGAAATTATTGAATTTATTTCTTTAATATATCATGTAATTCACGAATCAAGATAATTATCTATTTATACTATACTTGTTAGTAGAAATTTGTTCTCTGTTATAGTAGAAATTTGTTCTCTGTTATGTAATGTTTCACAGTTACGCATCGTAAATATTGTAAGTTAAAGATAAAATAAAATAAGAATGACATAAAACTTGTTTTAAAAATATATTGTTAATATACTGATGTTATGTATACTTAAAAAAAGGGAACTCGATCTATTTCCACCTCGGAACTTTGACATAACACCAAAAATACCTCAACTTTGAAACTCAGTCTAATTGCACAGGAAATCGATGACAAAGTTTTAATTCCACAAAAACTAATGGTTCGATATCCAGTTCCACAAATTCGTTTATTTACTCGGTTTTGCTTAACTGAACCCATAAACCAACTCGGCTGACCAATAGTTAACCGATCCAGGTTACAATATATGACCCGTCTGTAAAAATTGTGACCCGAAAACAGAAATCCATTTACACAAAATCCCCAAATCATAGAGGACGATGAACCCTAAAATTTTGTGAAGTGAAATCTCTCTCTCAAAAAGGATAGGATGAGTAACGAGTCTACAGCATCAAGTGGATCGATATTCATCCAACAAAGGAACAAAAACGCTGGGTTTCCAAGACATTGTTGGTGTGGAGAAAAAATAGTAACAAGAGTATCAAAATATGTAAACAATCCAAACCGAAGATATTTTTGGTGTGGTTATGCAGCATCGAAATAGTATATGTTAATTTTCATTCTAATTTTATTGTTTATTTAGTTTGAATTTGGTGAAAATTTGGTCTGCAATTTTGATTTTGAATTGTGATTTCGAATTTTTGTTCTAATTTTGAATAGCTTAAGGATGATAACCATGTTTTCAAATGGGTTGAGGATGAATTGTTGAATGAGATAGAAGCTATGAATTCAAGGATTTTGATACTTGATGAAATGGTGAATGATATCGTGAAAGAGAACAAGGAAATTGAGGAAAGAATGCATCTAAAGCTTGAGGAACTGATAATTGAGAAGATGGAGAATGTGCAGGTGGAGTGGAATAGGAAGATAAAGACAGCTATGGTAGTATTAGTATGTGCTTTTGTTATCATGAGGTTGATGTTGGTGAAACTCTTTGTGTAATTGGTATTTCGTTGTTGTTTTTGAAAGACATCAATCGATATGTATGTGCTCTGGTGTTTGGTATTATATTAATAGAATGTTTTTGTGTTCATTCAAGAATATAAGCTCTGGTTTTTGGTATTATATTAACAGAATGTATTCATTGATATGTGTTTGTGTTCATTCAAGAATATAAGAATGCTCTATTCTGAAATCAGTCACAAGGATAACAAAATCAAAAGCCAATAGAATAAGGTGATTCATTTAAGACCAGAATCAAAATCAGTCACAAGGGTCACAAAATACTCGACCTACATTAAGCCAAAATACATAGCCGATCATAATATTCTAAATTCTAAACCAAAATACATAGCCTATCAGTTCAAGCAATATAAAAAAGGTCCAGCACATCCATCTTGAAGCTCTAATCACTTAATAAGTTATCTTGCTGAGTCACCTGTGAAGATTCATTTTGTACACGGTTTACTGCTTGAGATTGCGATGATCCCTTAAAAGAAACAAGAGAAAGACTTGTTAACATCAAAACAGAAAATGTAATACAAAGGCAAAAAGATTACTAACCTGAGTTCTTCGAGAGTTATGGTATCTAGAGTTATGGTTCGGTTGATGACAAATACTACAATGCATAACTCTTTTAAGCTGTTTGGGTTGCTTTCTTGGAGGTGATTCGTTTACCCCTTTTATCCGCTTATCTTTACCATTTTTCTTTGGTCTTCCAGGCATCGGAACTGGAGGTGGTTGGTGGATGTCGGGACCGCCTGTGGCTGGCCAAAAACGTGGTCCCCTTTGTGGAACTAAACCCTTAGCATAGTTTTTCCTCCATGTCGAGGTGTGAAACCAATGGCACACATAATCTTCTGGTTGAAGCTTTTTATGGAGGATAGCACCGTAAGCATGTTGACATGGAATGCCACATATGTCAAATTTTCTGCAAGTACATGTTCTCCTTTCCAAGCTAACACGATGACTACAACCTCCTATGTCTACTTTAAACATACCGTTTGTGCTCCTTGTAACTCTACTCTCAGCTGCCTTCTTGTGTTCAGCTGCAAGAAACTTAGCAACATAAGGTGTACACAACCCTTTATGACTACGAGATTGAGCTGACCGTGTATCAATACGACACATTGCAAGCCTTCGAATTGTCTCAAACATAGGGACGAAAGACTTCTCTCTTGCTCTCACTATCGACGCATTGAAAGACTCCGTGGAGTTATTCTCTACATCTTCACAAAATGTTCCCAGCTTGTAGAAAGCTCTAGACCAACTCCTCGGTTTTTCTTTCATTACAGCAGCATAGAAAACTGTGTCATAATTGAAGAGCTGATCAAGGTTTTCGTTAAACTCGACTTCATTATAACTCCAAGCTAGATTCCATACAAGCTGCTTCTTGAAAGGTTTCTTCCCAAGCTTTTTCTTTAGATTTCCATACACATGCCTAACACAGTTCCGATGTTCAATACGTGGCAGCTCTGCCTCAATAGCATTAATTAGTCCCTGTGAACACAACAAAACAAGTTCATCATCCAAGACATAAGAGAAAGAACATACAATAGAAGACAAAGCAAATAGCAACAAAACAAGTTCATTATTAAATAAAGGCATAAGAGACAGAACATACAATAGAAGACAAAGCAAATAGCAACAAAACAAGTTCATTATTAAATAAAGGCATAAGAGACAGAACATACAATAGAAGACAAAGCAAATAGCAACAAAACAAGTTCATTATTCAATTAACGCATAATAGGCAGAACAAAACAACTGAGTATAATAAGAAGCATACCTTTTGACGGTCTGAAATTATAATGTAACCATCTCCATCCATTAGCTCAAAATCATTCTTCAATTTGTTCATAAACCACTTCAAATTTTCTGTATTCTTCTTGTCAACCCATCCCATGCTATTGGGTATATCCTGTTATCTGCATCTCTACCCAAAGCTACTAGCAACTGTCCTTTCATCTTTGATTTTACAAAACATCCGTCCACTCCAATTAAAGGCATGCACGATTCTTTCCATGTCCTTTTAAGTATGTTGAAACACACATAGAACCTGCGAAAAACGTCTTCACCATCTTCATTCAACACAGTTTCTATTGCCACAGTCGAATTTGGGTTTGAAGCCAAGATTTCTGCACTATAATCATGCAGCCGAGCAAATTGTTGAGCATATTCTCTTTCAATCCATGTCAAAGCTTTGTTTCTTGCAGCTTGGCATTGAAGTCTTGACACTTTTATCTTCCACTTCTCCATAATTATCTCAGCAATCTTCTTTGGCATATAATAATCTGGTTCCTCACGTATCTTGTCCACAAATAATCTCGCTATCACAGGAACCTTAAACATTTCACAGTCCCCATTAGGATTACAAGAATGGACCTTGTTAAACACCCTTATCTTCCAAACATTAGATTTTCCAGTTACAGAACAGTAAACTCTCCAATCACACCCTACTCCAACACATTTGTAAGCAATTCTTTGTTTGTCATACATGTATTATTTCAGATTCCTACCAGCCCGCAACACATAGTCCACCACAGCATCTTTAACACCTACACCATTGAAGAAGTTCATGTCTTCATGGAGATAACCTGGCCCTTGACGAAATCCATCACCACTCTTGCGGTAATTATAGCCTTGTTCCTCATCCTCATCACTTTCGGGATAGACATTGTGTTCAATGTTTGGTTCATCTCTGAATTTCGCTAACTCGTTCTCAATTTCGCACTTCTCACGCTCAGCTATTTCACATGTTTCTTCTTCGTCGGAGTCTACATCTGGTTCTTCTCCTTCATCTTCGACCACATTTACAGTGATTAACGCATTGTCATACACACTCATTCTCCTTCTTCGTCGGGTTTCTGTTCTTCGTCTAGATTTTCTTTCACGACAGAGAGAATTGAGTTAGGTTTTTTTTTTTATTCTAATCGGGTGAGTTTTACTAGTAATTGGGTCATAATACGGGCACAAATCTGGTTACAATTGGTTGAATAGTGAATTAGGATTTGGTTTACTGTTGTGGTTAATCAAAATCGAAAAAATTAATGGATTTGTGGAATTAAAACTTTGTCATCGATTTCATGTGCAATTAGACTGAGTTTCAAAGTTGAGGTGTTTTTGGTGTTATGTCAAAGTTCCGAGGTGGAAATAGATCGAGTTCCCTTAAAAAAATAATACTTAAATTAAGAATTAACAATTAATAAGTCATATAAAAACATGAATATAATATAGAGTAAAATTATATAATCATATATTATATAGTACCAAATATGTTTTCGAAATCAATATTCTTATGTATTAAAACATAAAAAAATAAAAATACAATTTAATCCTTTGTAAACGGTGTTATAATTACATGCAATTAAATTTTTTAACTTGTGAAAGTGAAAAGATATTCTTCACTACCACTACAAGAAAAAAATATAATTTTCGATAGTAAATATCGTCTAAAATTTCTCTGGAATAGACTTCCAGACAAAAACGAGACAGAAAATATATGTCTATTACATCTTGTCGAAAATGGTAATTTTGTCTCCAACTGTCTAAGCTTCTAGAAAAGTTCAAGACGACAGTTTTTATTGTCTGTATTTCCAGACAGGTTAGTTTGGGAAAGAGCCAGATAGTTCCAGAATATATATGTCCAGACGAGATTCAATAATTTATCTGGAAACTTTAGACAATTTGGAATATAAGTTTGTTCTCTAAATGTATTTAGACAGTTTCATAGTGGTTTATATAGTATGGTTTTTAAGACAATTTGCAAATTGTCTAAATTAATTCAGAGGGAATAAAAAAATATGTTGTATTATTATAAAATCGAAACCTATCGAATAAAAAATATGTGCATGTCTTAATATATACTACTCATTTTTATTCCAAAGTTCCAATGTGGGACTTTTGACATGTTTTTTCCATTAAACAATCAAAACCCATACAATATCCATACAATTTAGGCCCATTTATATTCATACTCAACATTCATTTTTGAGGTCCACAACTTATCAAAAATGATGGCCCAACAATCCCCCACATGAATAGAAATTACTCTAGACATTTGCAGACTCGATATAAAACTATACTATAAACTATCTAAACTTTGACAGACTTGACTAGACTAGACACGAACTTGACTAGACTAGACAGACTTTCGAGAGTATAAGCAAAAATGTAGTTGTATCTGATAGGTTGCATTTTTCAGCTTTGAACCTATCATTTTTAATATCTGTCGGATTTACTTGGCCGGNTTATCTATCGGATTTACTTGGCCGGGAGGTGAACATGATATCTTGAACCACCCGAACTTTAATGTAAACCTAGACAACAGTTATCGCGCAACAACATTTTCTGGTAGAGTTTTGTTCTCTATTTATGTTTGTTTTGGCCCTGAACATTTCCTAGTTTATCGTGAGTGAACTTGGAGAACTTAGCCTAACCGTCATTCCCCTAGAAACAGCCACATCTCACACTCACTAGGTGATCTGCCATTAGTTTCTTTTCAGAAGTATCCTGCC